>SNQN01007626.1:5910-27584 GCA_008642245.1 Bassia scoparia | reverse complement strand
TCTATATGTAGATGACATGTTGATCTTTGGAACTAATTTGTCACAAGTGGAGATGACAAAGTCGTTCCTTAGTTCAAAGTTCTCCATGAAAGACATGGGAGAAGCGGATGTCATCTTGAGCGTAAGAATCAAGAGAGTAAGTGGTAAATTGATTTTGAATTGACTTAATCCCACTATATTGAGAAAATACTCAAAAAGTTAAAAGTGAGTAAGAGCTCTCTTGTTTCTACACCCATGGACCCTAGTGTAAAGTTGGTACCTAATAATGGTAAAACATTTTCACAATTGGAATATGCAAGGGTAATAGGGTGTTTAATGTATGACATGACAAGTACAAGGCCGGACATTGCTTATGTAATTGGTCAATTGAGTAGATTCACTAGCAATCCTCGTGTGATACATCGGCAAGTTGTTCGCCGTGTATTGAGGTACTTGAGGAAAACAATCGATTATGGTTTGTCCTATGGAGGATATCCTTCGGTTGTAGAAGGATACTCGGATGCAAGTTGGATATCAAATAGAGATCACTCTTCCACAAATGGTTGGGTGTTCTCATTTGGAGGAGGTGCGATTTCTTGGGCTTAGAAACAAACTTGCATTGCGGACTCTACTATGACATAGGAGTTCATAGCGTTATTCGACTGATAAAGAAGCCGAATGGTTGAGGGACCYTATGTTTGAAATTACCTTGTTGACAAAATCGATATCACCTATAGTGATACATTGTGACAACAATGCAACCTTGGCTAAGGCTTATAGTCAAGTGTATAATGGTAAGTCAAGGCATATTGGTGTAAGGCATAGTTACATCCAAGGACTTATCAAGGATAGTGTTAATACTATTGATTATGTTCGAACAAATGATAATCTAGCTGATTGTTTCACAAAACCTTTAGCTAGCTAGAGATGTGTTAGAAAGGATGACAATCGGTTTAGGATTGAGGCCCTTTGTTAATCACATATGAGGGACTATTAATTTAACTCCTAATAAGACGTTGGTTCTTAAGTTCAATAAGATTAATTTCTTCATTTTGATGATTGGGAACTTGTTATATCATCTTAGGTAAGTTCCAAACTTTCTGTGATGTTTCATAAGGTTGATGTTCTTAATCAATCTCTTGACATTGTGCTTTATCACAAGAGCACGCATGTTTATTAGAGATTTAACTATGTAAGTACGAAGTTTGGTCGCTTCAAAAAACTAGCGAGCGTAGCTTTGATGTGCTTATGAATAGATATGGACACATGGCTTCAAAGTGTCAAGTATATAATGTAATTTAGTAGTTGATCTTGTGTGTATAATATCTTCTTGTTTCCATTATGTATTGTGTGGTTCAAACGTTTGACGACACCATTTTCGATACGGAGACATAGAATGTGTATTGTATTAAGTGGAAGTTCAAGTCTAGGACACTTTCATGTATGCATAAGATTGTAGTTTGTGAAGACGATGGTTATGATATTTGTCATATTTGACATGATACACTAAATGGAGAAGGAATGTTGAAGTTATTTAGTGTATATGAGTTTTACACCAATTATATGGTTAGGGTGTTTTAATTAATCACACAAAGGTTAATGGTTTTGCCTAAATATTTATATGGTAGAGGCAAGGATTGGCAAGGATTTTGCTGTAATTTCCAGCATATATTGCGGTGGTATCGCAGTATGAACAAGAAAATAGCTCTCAGTCGACCGAAATTTCCGATTGAAATTTCCAACTGACTTTAATATAGTCATTAATTACCGACCGACACCGATTGTTGAAGAAATCACCGACCGCACACACGGTCAGTGACAGTCGGTAAAAATTTACCGACCGTACACATAGTCGGTAACTGTCGACAAATACCGACTGAACCAGTCACGGTCGGTAATTTTAGTGGTCAGTAATTTCAATAAATATCTCTATTTTCTAGGGGTGATTAACAGATCAGGTCAGGTTCAGGTTCAAGTTCGGGTCGACTATAAACGGGTTGGCACACCCTAAACCCGAACCTGATCTGTTTATTAAATGGGTTAAAATTTGTAACCTGAACCTGATTTGTAACAGATCAGGTTGACCTGAACCTGATCTGTTATTGACTTGCTATTTAATTTTGCTTAAATTAAAAAAAAAATTGAATTGTTTATGCAATCTGCTAATCTGTCAAAGTGTCAAACTGCCACTCCAAAATAGAAACTTCCACTCCAAAATACACTTCAAGTCTTTCAACATAGACTCATTGAGTCATTGTATCAAAGTCTAAACATAGCATCAAAATTCCATAAACCTCAATCATAATAAGTTCAAATGTGGCCAAAAACAAAGGGCCTTCAGTAACAAATTAACAATGGTCCAAAATCAACGAAATAGAGTTTGAAAATTAAAGCTACTGTCCTAAATAAAGACTTAAAATTTGGATGAGGATAGTCGGGGACTTGGAGAAGGTGATGGCGATGGACTTGGAGACGGAGTGTCTTCACCTTCCTCAACCTTCATACTCATTACTTGGCCGCATAATTCCTCCATCACTGTAAAAAAAATTGAAAAAATGCATAAGTCAGAAATTATAATAGATTTCACAACAGAAATAATAAAAAAATTAAAATGTCGAATGCTAATTCTGAATTTATTGCAAATATCATAGATCTTGCAAAAAAAAAAAAACAAAACAGAATGTCGAATGATAAGTCAGGATCATTTATCATTTCGAATAAAAAAAATATCATAGATCTAAAACAACAATTATCATTTCAATTCAACAGATAATTCATAAGTCATGATGCAAATGTCGAATAATTTCAGAATTTATTGCAAAAAAAAATCAGGATGCAAATATCTAAAACAACAATTATCATTACAACTGATTTATTGCAACATAATAGATTTTAGTTTCGAACAATTATCATTTCAACCGATTTATGATTTTATCAGCAAAATTACCCCAAGAATCGAACAACATCAGCAAAAAAAAATTTTAAAAAAAAAAATTTGAACAAAATTGCAAGACATACCTTAGTTGTAGATTGAACAAAATCGCAAATTCTGGAGAAAGAAAGATGATTAAAGGAAGATGGAAATATGATTTGAGAATTGAGATGGTAAGAGAGAGAGATTACTGGAAAAAAAAGGGGGGAATTGAAAGTGAAACGGCTGTGAGTGAAAAAAAGGGCAGTGAGTAAGATGAGTGTAATAGAGAGAGAGAGAGAGATTAGCTGATTAGGTTTCACAAAGACACAAACGGCTTTGAGGATTTTTTAGGGTTTTTGGCTTTTTTTGTTTTTATTTGGGCTGTTAATTCATATTTGGTCCAATAACAAAATGAAAGGCTGTAACCCTAAAAAATAAATGGGTTATTTTGGGTCAGGTCAGGTCGGGTTGACCTAATCTGAAATGACCCGTTTAATTAAATGGGTTTAGGCGGGTTTTTTCGGGTTGAGAATTCTGACCTTAACCTAACCCGTTTACTTAAACGGTAAAATCAGGCCGACCCGTTTAATTAAACGGGTCAAAAATCCAAACCCAAACCCGCTTATTTTAAGTCGGTTTCAGGTTCGGTAAACGGGTTGGGTCAGTAATTCCCAGCCCTACTGTTTTCAAATGAATTGATTTTTACCTTACCGACCGAATAAAACAATCGGTACATGCATTTCTTTTTAAAAAAATCAAAGTCGGTCTGCATTGCCACGCGTCCTCCTCATTTCCTTATCTCATTCCTTGGCCATTCAATTCCTCATTTCCTTTTCATTTTCTATCTTTTTTCATTTTCCCCTCTCTCCTCCCTCACTTTCATTCTGTCTTATCCTTCCTCTTTCTTTTTTCATTTCCCTTCCCTCTTCTCACTTACCTTAATTCTGGTTCCCTTTTCTCTCTATCTCCTCCCTCACGTTGTTCTGCCTTTCATCATCATCATCACGAAACGATTGACGGTCGGTAAAAAAATAATTTTTTAATTAAATTTTTTACCGACCGCAATAAACGGTCGGTAATATAAATTTACCGACCACCTTTTCGCCGACCGACATTTACCGACCGTTACTTGATAGTCGGCCAAGCTGAATTTTCTTGTTGTTGTATATACTGCATGCAAGATACAAAAGTGTTTTGACTTGTTGCTTTCTACGGTTCCTTGCATGATACCTCATACAAATAGATGGAAGTTACTATGAAAGTTTTTTTTAGTTTGCCTACCCGATTCAACGGAGTATAGCTTCGACTACATCCGAATTCGACCCGGTTTGTACACCTAGCTTATGGTGGGTGAGTCTCCCGACAAGAGTTTTTGCATACGGTGAGGCTCGAACTCGAGACCTCCCTTTAGCGACATCAAGTTGCTTATTACTTGAACCAACTCTTGTTGATAGTTACTATGAAAATTGTTTGGCATTAAAAAACTTCTGACAACTTCCTTTTGATAACCATCATTAAAAGGAAAAGAAAAAAACACATTAGAGGGGACTTTTGTTAACATTATCATTCGTGTTATTTGGTCCTTCTTCCATTTTCTTCATATTCTTCCCAAAATACTTAATTACATTGGAGAATTATCATTGAAAGCATGATAATTTTCGTTCTTCATTGTATCAAAAGCAAATTTCGTGTCACCCGGACTTTCATAGGGTTGAAATATTATTTTTAGGACAGTGATTACACGCCTCAAAGGAATCGTTTATTTGATTTACATCTTTGTTTTTACCCCAAAAGTGCTAAATTTTCCAATAGGGTTCACTTTATCTAGCCTCTAATTTGGTGTTCATATAATGCACCATAATTTATTATGGAATTTAATAGCTTACACAGTACAGATTAATTTTAAGAAAATTGGCATATAAGTAATAAGTAATTTTTTTTAATATCTATAAAAAAAAGTAAATCTTTAAGCACCAAATCACCAAATACAATGAGTTTGGAAGAAAACAAACCATCTAGGATGGACAACCTTACAATAAACAGAGCAGCCTATACATTTAGTTAGGAGCTGTCTCTTATACACATCTAGATGTGTATAAGAGACAGATCGACAGCTTTTTCATATTCTCATTTTCTCATTTTAACAAATCTCTATATATAATATAATATAATATAATATAATATAATATAATATAATATAATATAATATAATATAATATAATATAATATAATATAATATAATATAATATAATATAATATAATATAATATAATATAATATCCCTCGAAAAAAAACAAATTAAGAATGGTGATAGTAGAATGACTAAAGCACTAGCTACACCTCCAACTCCCCCCAAGTACTCTCTCTAGAGTTGTTGAGATAACACTTGCTCGCTTTTTAAACCAAACTTCCATCCAAGCTTTCGGGTACTAAGTACCCTTGTGAAACCAAGTTGACACACCCAAATATCAACAATAGACTTGGTTGGGGTTGTTGTATCGTGGTATGGATGAGTTTCAATGTAAAACACAACTCTTAAAGCAATCTACAAAAGATAAATATTAGATTACACAGAGTAATAGATTATCCAAGCGTAAATAGATTATATTAGATTATCTAATCATAATATTTTTACGTATTCAAATTTTATTAGATCGTTGATTTGGTTACCTTAGATAAGAGTAGACTTATGGTTGAAATAATCAATATTTTCGTCGTTCAATGCCTATAGATTTAAGAGTAGGCTTATGACTATATATCCTTGTTCTATCTTCTTTCTTCTTCTCTAACACGAGACAGGAGATTCCGTAAGCAAAATAGTTAGGATCAATAGTGGCAAGATAAGGACGCCTATACAACCAATAATTGAAATCTCCGTCCAATCTTAGTTGATTCAAATGTGATGTAATTCACAAAATTTGCCAATACAGATCCTAAAAGAAGTGACACGTCAGCTAATACTTTGCATGTATTAGGTGCTACCTCCCTTTTAACCGGTTCTTAAACATGGAAAAACAGTTAAAGTTATTATATCATTTCAACAATTAACTATTGAAAGATAAAAAAAAAAAATGTATGCTTTTGTCTTAAATTAGTCATTATGATAATGTTATTAATTTTTAAAAACAAATTAAAGGTGATTAAGTGTTCCAATAATGTTCAATATTTTGAAGGTTGGATAATGGTGCTAAATAGAGGCGCTTACAGAGTTAACATGCTTATCTTCTARTTTTGAGTCCAAATTAATCCAATCTGAAAATTTGAAGTTCAAAATTAATATAATTTATAATATATATTATATATTATATAGATAATATTAAAAATAATATAAACCTCCACTCCATATAACATTTTTAATTAATTATTGTAATCCATAGTTCGAATGGACACCTCTACATTTTGTTCAATGAATCAATTTGTTTCAATTTGAGCTCAAAACATTATTCCATAATAATTAGCTAGTACATCGAAGTTTTAAATAAGCTTTGATTATCTCTTAACATGAACCGYAAAATATTTTCTCGCCTTATTTTGTTGGGAARCCGATTGTAGTTGAAGTTCACTTTGAATTTTCGAACTTGCTATATTCTATGTTACAACATTATGTAGTCATGCATGAGATAACATGAATAATTACATTGTTTAAATTTCCATATATTTGATATAATTTTTTCTATTGATTATGCTGCATTGATTTATCATGGTCATTCATCTGAATTTAGAGGCCTGGGGCGAGTTAAAAGAATTTGGGCCTTGGCCCCTATAAACTAGGTTTTTTTAAAAATAAAAATAGATCGACAAGTATATTGAAATTAAATAATAATTTCATTTAAAGATAAGTAATAGTAATAGTAGTATTTTTTTTTAACGAGTCAATGTAAGTAAATCATTTATTTATTATTACATTGTCTCGACAAGTTTTGGAGCACGTAAAAACATATACATAGATTAAACCTAAAATAAAAAACAAAAAACTTGAGATTATATTGAAGAAATGTAAACATCGATTTTTTTTTATTTTTTAGGAAGAAATTATTAAAAGAATTTTTTAAAATAGGAATTCAATGTGAAACAAAAACTTTACAAAGAATAGTAATATTTTTTTGTACGAATGAGTCACAAAGGCGGGATACATTTGCAAGGGAAGGGGTATGAAAATTTGAATCTCTGACCAAAAGGATCAAAAATAAGGTTAAAACCACTACTCCAAACCCCTCCCTCATATGGAGTAATGCCACTGCTACAAAGAATAGTAATATGTAGTACAATTCTAAAAATTCGCCATTTTCCAAATAGAAAAAAAAAACAAATCAAATAATTTTAAAACAAGTTGTTTGTCATGGGCATTGATCCCAAACATAGGTGAAACATTCCATCAAAATGGAAAACCCCCGAGCCAAACCACTTTCACTTCTAATCCCTGCATAGGATACGTATATAACCCTTTTTGTACAGAATGTTAGAACCCTGCTCGCCCCACCCTAGGGTCGAGTCTGGTTTCCGAACTTGTTATATTCTATGTTATAACATTATGTAGATATATGTATGAGACAACGTGAACATGAATAATTACGTTGTTTAAATTTCCATATATTTGATAGAAAAAATTTATTGATTATGCTGCATTAAGTTACAAGATAATAAATATCATTTCATTGTGTTATAACTAAATTCATTTGGTTTTTTAAACTCTTGATCAATAATGACTTCAACTCAAGTAACTCTTAAGTAAATGAATGTATACAAGAGGGAAAGCCACAGACACTAAGACGCACCACTCACGCACAACCTTTGCATGGAAGAGTGGCATCACAAGCAACCAAAATTAAAAATGTTGTACTATCTCCGTTTTTTTAGATGTTCCAATTTGAGTTTTATGGTTTTTGTCGTAAGTTATTAGGTGAGTAGATGGGTAATTTAATAAAGTATATGAAACCCATAGATGAGAGAGGTAGAGAGAAAGAGGTTGTGGACACCAAAAAAGTAGAAAGTAAGTGGGGATTATATGTTAATTTATTGTGGTTCTCATGTCTTGAAATGGAAAAAAATCAAAATGGGACAACTAATTTCAAACTTCATAAAATAAAAACTAGGACATTTCAAAAAAAAAAAAAAAAAAAAACCAGAGGAAGTATGTTGAATGATTACTAAAAAATGTTGAATATTAGTACCATCGATCGTAATAATGAAACTTTAAGCTAATTATAATAATATGTAATGACTTTCATCTTGTTCATCTTCAATTTAATCGATATTTCATTAATATTATTGAGGGTCATCTATATATAATAAGTGTTGTATGCCTTCCTATCAAACATGAGTTTTTTTTTTACCCCAATATCAAAAAAGAAAAGCAGTCGAGTAGTAACGGTCTCTAATTAAYCATTTATGAAAACAAACAATTTTACAGTGAGATGAAGTGTAAGTGAAAAAAAACAACTTACAAAGATGAGTACATTAATGAATGTTAGTAAGATGAGTACAAAGGATGGTCTTTGGCTCAAGTGGTAAGAACAAGGACTCCGGGGATGAAGGTTACAAACTAACTCGCGTCCTCCCGGTCGTCCAAGCTTGCCTTTAACCAAGACCACCATGTAATAGAGAGCTACCTATTGGTGTCCCTTGCCTAAGTTAGACATTTTACTCTCGTGACAATATTCTTCCTTAAGTTTAAAGGTTTAGAAAGAGGGTTTGTTAGTTGAAAAAACTCAATGACAATGCCTAGAAACCAACCAATACTTWAAGATTCACTTGGCCAAATTCAAACTTTAAAACACTCCAAACAACAAATCTCTATTCAAACATAATAMAGTAATAGCTCAAGGGCACTTCGAGCAATCAAGACACTATCTCATCAAGGCCTTGAACTCGAACAACGTGGATCATCACTCCCGGAGTCCTTGTTCTTACCACTTACAAAGCTAAAACACATTTCACGACATCTATATAAAGAGTGATTGATAAGGAAATAAAACAAAGATCTATGTACACATTAATGGAGAATATTTCATTTAAAACATGATATAAAAAAATAACTTAAGAAAAAAACTATTCTATAATAAGAGAGGGAATATGAATTATTTATTAGCAAGTTTAATATTTACTTTAATTTTTAAAAGAAACAAAAAGAAGAAGGGAAGAGAAAGACAAATGTATGGTACTTGCTTAAGAATGATTAGGGTTTAAAAAAATTATAAAGATAATACGAGTAACAAATAAGAATGATATAAGATTTAGCTTGTTTGGATGTRAAGAGTTTCGAGGGGAAAATATAAAAAAGGAAAAAGAGATTTGATTAACTGAAAAGYCTAACTTGGATGATTGGTCGTTAAAAGTTTGGAAGAGAGTTTTGAAATYAAAAAGCTTTTTGTATTTTCTTTAGGATTTTTCCTCCACTTTTCTCCCCTCTCTCTTTTACTTCTAGTTTTTCTTTTGAATATTTGTAGGGGCTTCCGTTAGTATTTTTACAAATGGTAAGTCCAACAAGAAAATCATTTGATTACTTCTAAATTTCTAATYAATTGATCTCATTCATAATTTCATATGATGATATTTATTTTTAGWGCATTCGGTATTTTCCCCCTCCCTTTACATCATTAACATATTTTGGCTAAAAATTCCCCATATTTCATTTGTTACAAGTAAAATGTAGCAGAGGGAGTAAATAATTTTCTTGCCCGAACAATAAAGGCATGTTTATTCCTAAGATTCACACCCACAATTCAAACTCTATCACATCAGTTTTTACCTACTTTTTAACCATTCAAACTCATACAAAATTTTACATTTTGTTCCTAAGACTCATTTGAGACTCACATTTAAAATATTTTTAAACACTTTTTAATCAATAAATTAAAATTGTCAAAATATCTTAAAATATTTTTWATACACTTATTAATTAGATAAAGGGACCCACATGAGTCTCAATGTGWGTTTGTTTTTCCAAGACTCACCTTAAAACTRCRCTAGTCTTTCACAACATATTGTGTAAYACTCACTCGAGACTCTTATTGAMACTAAGGATAAACATGCCCTAACTTCTTGTTCCAAAACGCAAACTATTATGAAGATAGTATTCCCAAAGTACCCTTTGAGAAAATCAAATCCTAGAACCCTATTGGATGAAGAACCTTTAAAAAATCATCATCCCCACAATTAAGCCAACCCCCTCTCATAACTAAAATCACATCAACCGCACAATCCCTCCAAAAATCCCATTCAAAGCAGCCCCAATTGCTCAACACCTCTCTTTTTTTGTTTTCATTTCCCATCTCTCTAATAAATCAAATCAAGCCAAATAAAATCAAATCAACATTTTTATTAGGTTTTTATTTATATTTATTTTTAAGTTTATAAAATTTGCCTTTTTTTGGGCCCTTTTGTCATTGCATTGCTTGAATTAAGCCACACAAAATAGAATCCCCCCTTAAATCCAATAAAGAAGACACGTACTATTCTCACTTGCCATACAAAAAAGAAACCAATGCTTTGGAATGATGTGTATTTAACACCCCCCACTTATTTCTTATATCTCTTTTATACTTAACTTCTATTCTCCCTCACATCTTTTACAAATCATTCATTCACTCCTAATTTCATTCAAACAAAAACCAAGTGCAAATAAAAAACAGAGCATTTGTGAGGGGAAAAACAGAGTACAACTACAACACCCCCTRTATGGAATCATTGCAACAACCCACAATGCAAACTCAAGATCAAATTGAGGAAATTCATCAAATACCCACTTCATCAAATCAACCAAAAAGTGGGTTTCAAGCTTCAGAAAGCAAAGATCAGCAACAGCTACTGAAGAGGCCAAATGAGAGCAAGAACGAAGAAAAGATTCAAACTTTGAACACKCAAGAATGTAAAAGTGGTGATGATCATGATGATGGGAAGATGGAGAAAAAGGGTGATGATCAAAGTGATGAGAAACCGAGGGAAAATCAAGGAAATATGATGGGTCCAAGAGAGAGATTGAAGAGGCATAGAACAGAGGTAGCAGGGCAAGTTTGGATACCAGATATGTGGGGCCAAGAAGATTTTCTTAAAGATTGGATTGATTGTTCTGCATTTGATTCTGCTTTGATGCCAAAAGGTATTATGTTAGCAAGAGCTTCTTTAATGCAAGAAGGAAGAAGATCTAATTCCAATACTCTGAGACTAGAAAATACCAGTTGTTAGAATCTTTGTTTTTTTTTTTTTAATTTTCAATTTTTACCCTGATGTTTTTTGGGTTGAATTTGAGGTGTTAATACTTTTATAGTATGAAATTGTTTACTACAATATGATGATTATATATACTTTGGTTATTATCATATGCTATTGTATTAGATGTTGATACTTAGGAGAAGAACAGGAATTGAGGATTACAATAATGATCTCTTTATTATGAAGGCAAAACATAATGTTATGTTTTTGCCTTATGAATTGAGGATATGATTACTGTTTTTGTAAGAATATAATTGGTTACTTTGTTGATGAATTACATGATATGATATTTAAATTAATGTAAGATTAAGAATGTGACATATTAAATTACTAATGTTTTGATATGTTAACTAAATTATGATGTTCAATGTTCTCACATGAGACTTGGGTTGAATTTGAATGGTTGTTATGCATGAAAAGACTAATGGGGTTTGACTGTTCAAGTAGGGCAGTGTTTAGGAATTCATGTTATTTGGTGGACGAACTACAAGTTGATCTTCAAGTGGGATATCTCATGGCAATTTCGTAAATATAAGAAATTGTGGTACCAAATTTACACCGTCTTTTAATTCTTTGCTGAAGTTGTGATTCCTGGGAGTTCAAAAGTTGTTTGATAAYATTGAAAAATAATTTAGCTGTTTACACCGTCTTTTCGATTTCAAAAGTTYTTTTGGTCAAAGTTTTTCTTTCGATTTCAGGAGATGTTGGGTTTGATTATCATCCCTGCTTCTACGCTTCTGYCTCTTTAAATAAAATAAAATAAAATAATTGTTGTTTAATACTTTGGTTYTTTGAATTTTGACTTTTTATAAAATGGAGGAAATTGACAAAGTACATTGGGTGATACAATACAAGGGTCGACCGGAGTCCACCGGAAAAGCAGAATAAAAACAAGCAAGAGAAATTGAGATCCTTGGCTCCTTGCAGACCAAATGATAACATAATGTGTGACATTTTACTTAAAAGAACTATAGTTTCAAGTCACTAGGAATACCTCTTTTAGTGACAACTTATACAATCCAAGATGGGAAAAAAAAATAATATTATAAATAGCTTAACCTATATATCCTAATGGTTCTGTTACACACCAAAAGAAATGGTATAAACAGAAATATGGTGTTCAAATGCTCTAAAAAAACATTGGTACAGATTACACAAGAATACATGCAGCTTAACTCYGTATAAAGCGCCGGAAAGCAGGTTCTCTCAATTGGAGAGAAGAGAAATCATGATGTAGATGCAAATTCCCATATCTTGATTGTTCCATCATCACTTGCTGAGGCAAGCAGTGGTTTTTCCTGCATGAAAAGAGTACGTCGAGTTATACAAGGAAATTGTGGGATGATAAACTATCAGGGATTTCTCTTCCAAATATATACCATTATCTAGTCACAAAAACCCGAAATTGTGCATATAGAATACCCAATTTTTTATTTTTTTTTTTTATAAAAAAAGCCACTAAAGATTGGATCTTGATGCTGAATTGATGAAAGATAATGTTGTCATTACTCAGAGCAAATTTAAGATAAACGAGGCTGTAATATAAAACCCAGAGGCTAGGAAGTAGACTAGAGTAATATACACTATGCAGTTGAGTACAATGATGTAATTGTTAAAACTCTATTTGTTACATCAATTTTTTTATTTGCGTAAACTATCAGGGATTGGAAGTTGACAACCTTTTGATATTAATATAAACCCATTTGTTTCTCATTATAATTTATTATGACAGATCCGGATACTGCAAAGTTTACGCATTCAGGATCCAGATGATAAAAATGAAGATACCCCAATGTTCGGTGTAGGTCTTGAGTCCCACCGCCAAGCAGAAATTGATACGCTTTTTACAGTATATCACAGAAATGCTTTTGTGGGTCTCTAAATAAATCACTAAACCTGTTGCAACTTGGATACTTAGAATACAATAAATGCAACTTGAATTCTCAGCATACATTTGGACTTCCCAAAATGATTAATCGTGTGGTCCTTAGCATAKAATGAATGCCCCAATTTGTCTCTGTAAGATCATGTTTATCCCTCATCAGCTATAAGAGAATAAATCATTCTAATATGGCCCCCAATGTAATGATCCCCTTATTCTGGACCTAAGATAAAATCTGGGTACAAAAAAGGCTTTGTTAAAATTGTGCCTACTACCGCTAATGGTTGGGCTATTACAAGTTACAACTTGTCAACATGCATTTATTTTYGGGCCTTCCATAATATGCAGTTCACCTTCTTGCTGTCCTAAATTAAGATAATAACATACTTTACCTAGCGAACACCCTACAACCTTCTAAGTTCTAAGTCCTAACCTAACTTAATCACCTAAAAAAATCAGCAGTTTGCCTGACTTGCACAAACATTATACAAGACATCAGTAAAAAAGCTTACCGAAAAACTCCATTGTACAGAATTCACATCCATTCCATGTGCCTTTTCCTTCTTTGACAGCAACTTGTACATGGGGCCATCCACCTGAGAAGAAAGGAGCAGAACAAATCACCACACAAACTATGCAAATAAAAAGCTAGAACATAAACCAAAATAAATCACATATATCTAAACGATAGAATCAAGTGCTTGAATGCAATTTTAAGCTAGGTCTGAAAATTTTGGTATTAGTTTAAACACCTTAATTTATCAACATTTCTAAAATACAAAACATCTTTAATTTGAGCAATAAGAAAGTTGTACTTAGAAGAAAGAAAACCTAGCATAACACAACAAATGAGCAACAAGCTTTGCCTCCAACTCTGAGCAAATGAATAATCACCTTTTTCATTCCACCTTCTGATGAAAGTAGCAATGAATAGCATTTGTAGTTTCGAACATATGGACAGTTATTATAATAATTATAGTAATAATAAGTTAGGATCAACACCCTGAAAAATCCACTTTACAGAAATCCCAATAATTTTGTTTTCTCCTGCTCTTTAATTCTTTTCTCAGTTCAGTCTTCAAACCTCCGCTTAATTAAACTATGGATTTTCTCTTTTGAAATGAATAATACAAAATAATAGAAAATTATACAAGAGTACAGTCTTTTCAGTAAAGAAAGACCCTCCAAATGCAACCCATTGAATACTAGCTAGGTTAGTAAGTGACCACATGTGCCCAGATCAGCTGGCTAGGAGGTGTTGTTCTGGCTTGGGAATGTTGCAGACTTGCAGCATATGCTGGGAGAGCTTCTCCCAATTGGGGCTAAACCAGGCTTGAATGCAGATTAGTTGGACCCAAACATAGGCATCGAAACCAGATGGAATATCCTAAAAAAAATAATATGATCGCTTTTACTGAAATCCAGAGAAAGTGATCTTTTGCACAGAGTACTACGAATAGTCATCTGTGAATTTAACTAAGTACTCCCTCCATAACGCAGGTCTAGCAACAATTCCTGAATTTGGGTGTAAAAAGAAATTCTTGCAGCAAATGTACTTCTTTTCATTTTTGGTAAAATTTTAATGATAAAATTGCTATAATACCCCTTATAAAATCCCTAATACTTCATCCGTTTCAATTTAGTGGAAGCTTGGTTAACTTCTAGGCAAAATTTAGAAATTGTGTTTGTGAGGTACAAATGACCTTATTACCCTTACTAATTATGAGGAAAAAAAGGGGAAGGGAGGTACTAGCAGTCACCAATTAGTAAGGGTAAATATGTCTTTTTATACAAAAAAGATTTAGAAAAAATGAAAGTTTCCACTAATATGTAACTTCCCTAAATGGCAAAAGTTTCCAGTAAATTAAAAACGGACGAAGTAACAAATTAAACCACACACTTTTTCTATTGGGCCCACTACTTTTTCTCTCTTCGAAAATTCCCTCAATTTTTATTGGGACCACTAACTTTTCTCTTTCCTAAAATACGCTAATATCCCAACTAAACAACAATTACCTTATTTTGGATTAGAGAGCGTGTTAATCCATTTCTTGTGAGAATTGCGTTACGGAGGAAGTAGTTTTTTTTCCCAAAAATTATTTTAACTCTACACCAGCCACTTGACATCAGTAATATATCTGTCATTCTATCATCAAACACTAAGTGCTTTTTATCTCAACAAGGCTCCCCTTACAGTAGTACTTGCTAGGAAACGGAAAATTACGATGCCTAAATTCATCTGTTAAAAACAACTCCCCTCACAACCCAAACTCTCGAAATTCAAAAGGTTCAGGATAGGGCAACAAGCCAGTTCTCCCATTTAATACAGATTTGATCCCATTTTAGAAGCAAAACCCAGTTTTATCATGTATCTAAGAAAGGCTTCCACTTCCATTTTCGTTCATCTCAATTCAACCACTTAATGAGCAGAGAGAAAGCAAGTACAACATACCAGGCCATCATCATTCTCGACAAACAAGCGTATTGCATCATCTGCAGCTCCAGTGGCTATTACTCCATCCCTACAAAGCCATAAATTCCTTTTAAAAATCACATAGTGCTAATACAACAAAGAGGGAAATAAGATCTTAACAAGGATTGTGAAAAGATTCTAGAAGATATAACGCCAAGTCTCAAAAAAATTTAAAAAATAAATAAAGCATTTCTATTCATAGAAGGAAGCATAGAAGGTAATATGGCTCATTGAGAAAGGGGAAAAAAACTAGCAGTTTCAATGATGTTTGCACTGTGCACACTCTCTTGTGAGWTGGGTCACAGCATACCTACAGGTGAGTTGAAATCAAGGACATAAAACTTAGCAAGAACACATAACGCCAAAGTTTCATGCAATTGGAATACAACCTTGACCAATGAACTGAGAAAACAGTACGGTCATGATAGCCTGAGATAGTGCAAAGGTGTTTCCTGCAATAAGATAAAAGTAACACATAAAGATCAAAACAGATACAAAAAAGAAATGATTGRTGAAGTACTGAATACAAGTGTCCATTATTTCAACCATTATGCCAGTATCATTCATCCAACCAACATGCCGGGTTGCAGACTTGTATATACAACCCACAAAAGGAATAGCTTTTTACAAAAGAAAAAAAAGGTTCCTCCATATTTATCGCTACAGTCTGAGATAAGTCAAAGACGAAAGTTACACTTCAAGATATCCCATCAAAATAATTATACATGAAAAAGGAGTTCATATATTTTCAGATCCTTTTCTAAATTGTTAAAATGCTACTTGTTGCCCCTACTAATCAAAAGTCCAGCATGCTTGTTTAATGGTAACACCATCATTGAAAGCAGACTCATGAAACTAGATACACAGACAATAGATTTACCCTCACATCAACATTTAAAAAAAAAAAGGATATTCCATTAGATATCTAACAATTTGCAGTTATCAGCAAGCACAATAATTAATGAACTGGATTGTATTGATTATTAGACCAGCATCTATCTTCATAACTTCAATAGGTGATATACCCTAAATAGTAATGAGTGAGCATCATCGATCTTTAAAGAAGGTGAATTTAGTGAATTTAGCAGCGTCAACAGTTAAATATTACTTACCAAGGTCCAAAGCCATCACTAGATTGTGCGTGCAGGCTCTCAGTTCCCCATATTTTAATAGTAAGATCATCACTGCCGAAACGATTCAAACATCACATTAGATGCAAGTATGTACCAAGAATTTGACAAACATGAAGAGATGGGTCACAGCATACCTACAGGTTACCATTCTGTCACCACTAGCGTTAAACGATAGAGCCCATACTGTTGAAGTATGCCCACTGGAAAGTATAAAATCAAGGTTAACAAGTGCTGGTTTATAAATGAGCATCTCTTATGAATATAGTTTGAAAAATTATTTTAAAATAAGAAAAAATGACCTCTCGGAATAATCACGTTTGGTTCATGTTAGCCGGCCCCACTTATGGGATTAAGGCTGAGAGAGAGAGAGAGAGAGAGAGAGAGAGAGAGATGTTATGGACAATTCATGGCTCGTCTGTTATGTATTTTAGTTTGCATTTACTTGGACCTAGAGTTTAAAAGCATGATTACTTCTGGGACCATCATAATTAGGTTCCTGAATACATTGAAGGAAACTTGTTACTTTTTTCTGCTTTTACATGTAGCAAAAGATTACACCCGGATCAACTAGATTCCCTAAGTTTCCTAGTTGAAATAGTAAGTAGGAGAGTATAGGGTCCACTTCTTGAGTTAGAATTCTTCATCATAAGCCATGGGTTTTGTTTGAAAACTACATGAACAAAATGAAAGTGATGCATGATAGACCTTAGTCACTTGKTCTCCCCTTCTCTTCTTCCACTCTTTTTGTTTGAAAACTTAGTCAAGAGGGTATGTACTTATTACAAACCCTAGAGTGATCATCACAAATCCTAGATAGCGGATATCACATTGCTTTGCCATAATGACAAGAGTACTAATTCAAAATGTCAATCACAGATAAGCAAGTTCACTCTTTCCATACTAAGTCCCCACAACAAATTGAAAAGGTGTTAGGTGCTTCGAATTATAGATCCATATGTTTGATTCTACATACATAATAAAACATTCAACTTATCACATAATATCCTTGAAGGAAACTACCCAAAACAAAAACAGATAGGAGATATTAAACACACTAAGAAAACACCAAAACACTGATGGATATAAACAGTTTAAACAGAGCAGAGAGTCATCATACTTGCTAGCTTCATTTAGTGTTTGTACACAATGCCAATCATCATCACCGTCTTCAGCCCATATCTGTGAAATAAAGGCCATAAAAATTGCTGAATACAAAACACATCATATATGACATAGAGCCATTGTATATACACACTAATATATCAATAAATAAATAAATACTATACCTTGATACTATTATCGTAGCTACAGGAAAACAAGACATCCATAGACGGATGCCATTGGACCATTTTTACATCCTGAGTATGGCCTTGTAATACTGACACACACTCAAATTCATTTCCTGGCTCAACTTCCCAAATCCAAACAGATTTGTCTCTCCCGCATGTAGCAATTAATGAACCCTCTGCATTCCAAGAGACACTTTTCACTTCATTTTCATGACCCTGCACACATTACAGCCCAACTGCCCAACTTTACTCTGTCAAATTATAAAAAGAATTGTAAATTGGTGTGTGAAAATAATGTGAAACAAAATTGAGAGGAGGATTTCTTTCACTCAACTTATGCTTTGTGATCCAGAGGTACAGGCTTTAATGTATTCACAGATCAATGATTACAGTCCCAAACAAACAACACATTTGGCCAAAAGAGACATAAAGCTCCAGATAAATTGCATGCTCCAAATTCTTTCAACTTTGTTGAAATTACAAAATCTACTTGAAATACTACAGCCACTATTTGTACATCTTTTTTCCTCCTATTTTAACAATACCAAGGACCGAAATAATCTCTGTGCGGATTAACTAAGTCACCACGAGCCGGAAGCAGAGGCTACAGATATGATTTGAATAGTAAATAAAAGTAAAGGCCCATAAAAGCTCTGATAATCTTTCATGCAATCTCTCATACAAGGGGATTAAAATAAAATTGATAAACTACAGATGTAGAGGCTACAGATATATAATGCCAAATAAAATTCAACACACAGATTTATGAACTGTGACCTCTGAGGCTCTGATCACCAACTTGAGTGAATTGCTGAATTTACCTCCAAAGTTGAGATGCATTCAAAATCATCCCCAACATTTTCCCATATGGCAGTAGTCGCATCAAAGCTAGCAGTAGCCAACATTTTGCCTGAAGGTGACCAAGCACATGATCTGATGGTTCTAGTGTGTGTTTCCTCCAAAACAGCCTGAATAATCCACATTGTAATTACTTGTTAGTTATTTACCACTTTCTCATATCATCTCTTCCACAATAGCATCACAGGACACATATATTATTGGGGGAAAAAACTAAATAAAAAACAGAAGTTTTATAATTGAGATGGTAGAAGCCATCACAAGGTTTTGACATATGACTCTCTCGCCTAATACAGGGGATGGAAATCTGCTCCAATGTCCCTAATGATTTGGAAATTGCTTACAAAATAAAAAATGCTCCCACCCAAATAATAATGATTATTTCTTAATTCTAACTGATTGATGTTAGCCTTACCTTCCAATAYCAGCTTATCGATCAAGCTAAATGCTCCATTAACAAGGCGGCATTAAGCAAAGATTCAAAGGTCTTTAAAGATCATCATTAGTAAACCTGCTTGAACCTCTAAACAATAATCCATATTAAACCTCCCTGAACCTTCAAACTTCTCATATAAAGTGAATTGGCGCGGCATATTTTCCACMATCAAGTTTATCAGCAATAGACATCCATAATCAACAATTCGTTTACGGATTCTATAAGACGATAATGACTGTTACTCAACTAATTTCCTACCCAAGTTATCAACAGTAATAGAAGTCAACCAAAAACTATAAACTTTGCTCCTCAATTCTATTCACCTTGTCAGAGTAAAATATCAGTTAATAAGTAACAAAAACACAGCAAATAAACTAGAATTGGCATCATATATCATTCACTAACCAAACCAAACCAAACTACTCAAATAGTCAAATCAGCATCSTATCAGAAACTCAAGCCCAAAATTCCTTCTAAAGTTGTATTCATATTAATACCCAAAATCATCAAAATCCCAAAAGATGAAAACTTTCACTTGATCAAATAACATGAATCAATTCAAAGCAAAAACAAACAACCCAATATAATAAAAGAAAACACAATCAAAAGATAGAAAGGTTGAACCTTGCAATCAAAAGAGCCAGAGAATGATTTCTCCCAAATGCGAACAGTTTTATCACCACTACAAGAGGCAAGAAGGTTGGTGAAAGTGGGGTTCCATGCTAGGCCCCACGCTCGATCAGTGTGCCCTTCAAGAGTTTGAAGGTGTTTGAGCTCACCCATTTCATTGTCTGAATTCATTGCTTCAGATAATATGATATGGAATTATGAATTAAATAAATAAGGGGTTTTAGGTTTTCAGTTTTGATGATGATTGCTGATGATCGAGACTTATGATTAAAAAAAGAAAACCCTAACTGGTGYCGGTTTTCGTGGCTGCTGTTGGGGTGGTGGTTCGTCGCGGCTGCAGCAGTGCAAACGGTTGTTAGCCTGTTCGATGCAGTTGATGAGTAGTTCGCTGGTTGCTGCTCGTGAAACTGAATGGTAGTCAATTCSAAAGGTAATACAATATCACTCGCTTCGTTTTTATATTAGTCATTATATTTCCTCTTTTATAAGGGACTTTCACTTTTTTTAATTATGGTTCTATYGAGTATTAAGGRATCCACAATAGTTCAAACCTCAAAATTTGAACTCTTGCCACATCAATAATATACAAATTCTTCTCATAACAAACCCCTCTCCAACAATAGTTCAAACTTTTTAAAAGTTTTTTGGTGGGATCCAATATTTTATTTTCTTTTTTATTTCCTAACTTTTACCTAACTTTCTTTTATTTCTTTTTTTATTTTACACTTCATACCCTACCTAAAATTCCACCTCACCTATACAAACCCCTCTCAACTTTCATACCCCTAAAATATTCCCAACAATAAGAGGTTTGTTTTTCTAATCTTCCACACCACCTACAAACCCCTCTACAAATCCCTTATTGTGGATCGTTTGGTTGACGTTGAAATTAATTTAACACATGAAGTTGTAATTCACGGAAAATCCCTTGCAATTTCCGTAGGAAGTGTAATTTTTGTGTTTGTTTGARCCATGCTCAATTAGTTTATTGAATTAGTRCAAAATCTCCTTAAAAAATTAATAAAAATAAATAGACCAAAAAATCACCCCATTACCCCACCACATCATCTATAAAATATCAGTAAGGTACACGATTGAGTCCCTGAACTGATCCTATCTCAGGTACCAGTTCAGTGGGGGAAGGTGGGAAATCCCCAGCATAATGCAGGGGGTGAGAATCGAACCTTGGTCTAAGCCAAGGAAAGTGGGGAGCTCCCCAACTGAGCTACTGTTATACCGAGAATTCTTCCCTACGAAGCTAACAAAGCCTATGTACAGGTACACTTACAGGTTACAGGTTCCCAGGTTCATCAGCTCCRAGATTCGGCCAAAGAACCTTCTAGAAGCCATGTCCAYCAGATACACTGATCAAGTCGCCAGTTAAGGCCCATCAAGGAGGACAGGTCTAGAAGCCCAGCAAGTAAGCAGAGGAGAAAACGTGCCCTAAAAGATAGGAACAGTTCCAGAAGATAGAGAGGATGATGACATCCCTTGTAACCCGGTCAAAGCAGTTATGCAGAAGGACGGTTGTTGCTCCCTACGAAATAGGAGGTGCTCCCACCCTTTTAGGAAGCAGTTGATCGTGCAYCAATAGATAAATATCTAGGGCTTGTACTCAAAGGACACAGAAAATATTCCCTTAATAGTGAGATACTTACTTTCTGAGAGAAAACACAAGCGAGTTCCGAGAGTTATTGAAAGTTCCTAAGAACAACCCGTATTTGTACKTGTAACACGAACAATTCATAGTGGATTGGTGGACTTAAATCCACCRGCGGTTTTTTTACCCTTATTCATGGGGTTTTTCCGCGTGACCATGTTTGGTTTTGCCTCTTTCTCCTGCTCCCTTGTTTTGTCTAGTTCGTTTTTT
>SNQN01007625.1:11450-32598 GCA_008642245.1 Bassia scoparia | reverse complement strand
GGATTTGAAAATCGAAGTCGGATGCTGATTTATAATCCGACTTCCTGTAGGGTCAGAGTCGGATTATGCATAATTCGCTCCGAGTCCGATCCGTTGCCATTACTTCTCAAGTCTAAACCTCAAATACGTACTAACGAATGGGTACCTAGATCGAAGTGGGGGACTAGCGGTAAAATCTAACTTAGTAGGGTTATTGTGGTAATTAAAAATTTAAAAGTTGGGAAATGATAAATTAAAAAAAAAAAAAATCATGCAAACAAAGAACATGTAGCAAGTAAATCGGATCACCCAAATAAAGGGAGGAACATATAGAACATGTGCATTTTACAACCCGTTATACTTGTCGGTTGTACCTAGCTATTATACGAGTACTATACAATTTCGCTATAATATTGTTATTTGCTGTTCATTATTTTGTTTTTTCTTTTTTTTCAGGCCTATAAATCGTTAAAAATGGTCAAAGCARTCAACAATAAAGATCTCAAAAACAACAAATCATTTAAAAATAAATCCAAATAACCTCGTGTTAATTTGTGTTAATTAAATTAAAGACAAGTTGAAGATTTTCTCAAGCTGTAATTTCGACTACTTAAAAGTTTGACCACCTAATCCAACTCATAATTTTCGGGGTTAAAACTTAATCTACCCACCGGGTTGACTAKCCACCACTAATATAYTGTTGTTAGTGGCATTGAGAATAGAGTCRCACTTYTTTAAAATAATATTAGTTTAATGCTTTATTAGTAGTGGATTGTCAACCCGATGGGTAGGTGTAGRAATGTCCTCCAAAAATGCATGCACCTGTGACTCTGTGAGCTATGAGTTCTTCACCAATTTTAGTACTCTCTCTGTTTCAATTTACAGGCTACACTTGCGATGTGAGCGATTCTAGACATATTTTTAGGAAAAAAAAAAAAGTGATAGGAAAATAAATAATAGGATCCATGTAAAAGAAGAAAGACATAAATAATAATGTTTGACCAAAAGAAAACGTAGTTAATAAATTGAAATATTTTTAAATAAAAACGGTAACTAGTAAATCAAAACGAAAGAATTTACAGTATATGCCTATATGGCAATATGGCATCATGTAAAAAGTTAGTGATGCAAGTATGGTGAGAGTGACAGTTGAAAAAGGCTTGTGTTAAGCTTCAATGTACTTGCAATTTGCAAAATCCAAGTGGTGGTACATTACTTGNGAAAGAATTTACAGTATATGCCTATATGGCAATATGGCATCATGTAAAAAGTTAGTGATGCAAGTATGGTGAGAGTGACAGTTGAAAAAGGCTTGTGTTAAGCTTCAATGTACTTGCAATTTGCAAAATCCAAGTGGTGGTACATTACTTGACAATTGCTATCTCATTGACATGATGACACATAAAAATCCTAGTTGCAATCAGCAACAACAATGTCTTTTTCTTGACTGTATGTGAAATCAGCATGTATTTTTTTTACTTTTCTTCGATTTTGTACTGCTTTGCTGAGTAGTTAGTTGTAAATAGATTTAATTAGAAGTTGGTTGAATTGAGTGGTTCAAACTAGCCAAGGGGTCAAAACTTCTTTCTCTCTCTAAAAGCAGCCTGCTTAGAGTCAAAGAGGCCATTGTATAAAACTATAAATATTATAGGCAAGGCTTGTGTACTTGTGTTACACATCTTTGCATCTAAACATAGTTTTATTAAGTTTACTAGGAACATATTTTTCGGAAATAAATTGATAGAGAGTTGACGACGAGTCTGTATTACGTGGTAAACTGTTACCTAAATTATCATATTAAATTTAGATGATATGAATTTCAAAATAAAATATTGTTTTAAAAATTGGAATTATGATTATACACATGTGTTGAACATATTATTTTGGAGCACTTGCTTAATATAGAATTATAATTTGGAACATATTCTTCCGTATATGGAAACAGACAGTAATGACATTCTATCATAAAATATTTAGGGAGTGTTTGGTAGATGGGAATTGGATGTGAAAATGGGAATATTATTCCCATTTAAGCCGAATTCCAATGTTTGGTAAGTTGGAATGAGATTAAATAAGGGAAGYGAAATGGGAATAAAAAGGGGTGAATTCCCACCATTTTATTACCTAAAGGGGGTAGGTAATTGATGGGGAATTGAATTTTTTTTCTTTTTCCTTTTTCTTTTGGCAAATTATGTGAGACAATTGTTAATAAAAATTAACATAATACAATTTATTCCTAGATTTATTCCCAAACCTATACCAAACATGGGATTGAGAATATTTTATGAATTCTCACCTTTCAATTACTATTCCCATTCCCATTCTATATTCCCTAAATTCTCATTCTCACTTGCCAAACGTTCCGTTTCAATTAGTGTTTTAAGGTATGTCCTAAAATTAGAAGCATGTGAGTTGTGACTCTAACATTGCTTAGACTTTGTGTACTATTTTCATTGACTTAGATAGAACTTTTGTACCCTAAACCCTTGATGGACTTTGGGCATGTACTTTAGTCGGGCATGAACCTTCAAATACATTGATTTGGGCCTTATCTCAGGCCCTTAGAACGCAACAAAGAACAATAGTCATACTTTCTTGAACTCAAAAGGCAAAACTAGGGGTAGTGATAGTCATACAACACTACTCGCGAGCTACTCGAGATCGGTTCGGTCAAAGCTCGGTCAAAACTCGACTCGATTGAGCTCGGCTTGATCGAGCTTGAGATCGACTCGGGATGCTAACGAGTCGAGTTGAGCAGTAATGAACTCGACTCGATAAGCTCGCGAGAAGCTCGAAAAGTCTAATATCATTTATCATTTATGGTAAAATAACTAAACTAATATGTTTCATATTTTACTGGTACTACATATATGAAATAGCTCACGAGCTACTCGAGATCGACTCGGATTGGTCAAAGATCGATCAAAGGTCGGCTCGTTTGAGCTCGACGCAACTCGAGATCGACTCGAAATCTTAATGAGTTGAGTCGAGCTTAGTGATACTCGAGCTCGACTCGGTTCGTAATCACGCCTAGGCAAAACAATGTTTCAATGGTTAATTTAATTTTTTTTAAAAAAAAGGGGTTGCTTTCACTATATCTTCAATATAGGGGAGTAAAAGAAAAGAAATTATCAAAATGAAAATGAAAATTTCTCTTGGAGCTGATACACCCAGTTGTGCAATATACATTCGGTTGTAACTTGTAAGTTATAAGATACCACTAAGGATTAAAAAAAATGTTCATTTTAACTTAAATGATGAGCAAAATCATAGTTTTATTCACCCGTTTTCTCCAAATTAAGGACGCTAGAGCTTCTTTTGGTTGGTTGTAAAACATTTTCTAGAAAAAATTGTTTTCTAATTCCACATTATTTATTTTACAAATAAGTATAAAGTTATTTTCCCTTCGCATAAAATACTCTCATAATGATGGAAAACCTAATGGAGCTTCTTCAATAATATTTTAATTATATCGAAAATGGTTTAATTATATCGAAAATGTTTTACACCCAACCTAATGGAGTCTGAGCTAAACATAATACAATAATAAAAAAAAATGGATTATATATATGATACCACTAAGGATTAAAAAAAATGTTCATTTTAACTTAAATGATGAGCAAAATCATAGTTTTATTTGCCCGTTTTCTCCAAATCAAGGACGCTAGAACTTCTTTTGATTGGTTGTAAAACATTTTTTAGAAAAAAACTGTTTTCTAATTCCACATTATTTATTTTACAAATAAGTATAAAGTTATTTTCCCTCCGCATAAAATACTTTCATAATAATGGAAAACCTAATGGAGCGTGAGTTAATGGAGTTTCTTCAAAAATGTTTTAGTTATATCGAAAATGTTTTACATCCAATCTAATGGAGCCTGAGCTAAACATAATACAATAATAATAAAATAAAAAATTATATATATATATTATCCTATTATATATATATATATTATATTATAAATATATATATATGCCTTATGTTAATGTGTCCTTCTTCCTGTTTTTTTGGCAAAAAAAAACACTTGTATAAATAAGTGAGTTAGCTCTGATTGTTTATTTCATTTATTTTTATGGAAATACCTTAATGCGTCTAATTCAGGACATGATAACGCATAATTGGAAAAATTGGCAGTTTTTGAGCATATTCTTCCACTTTCTCTCTTCTTATTAAGCTTTCATTCCACCTCACCCTTCAAAATCACTTACTGACCTGGTCTGATGTGACATTTCATCTTATTTATTTCTTTTATTATATTTCTAATAAGATAAAAATGTCATGTACTTGTGAGAATCAAATTTTGTTTGACATTAGATTATTAAATACTTTAAATATTGTATTCCCTGTAAAATACGAATCCYCCTTACTAGTTTTATTTGTAATGATTCTATTATTTATACCCACTTCATATTAGCWCGTATATGTCAATARGTGTTTTTATTTTGATTACAACTCATGYAAACGAATCAAACAAGACATCGYATTARTATATTTCGACTTGATTGTATATTAGGAAAAAATTTAAAAGATTTTTTCATATTGTGAATAGCAATCATGTTAAGATTTCAAATGCARACTCCCTRTGTTRCATGGAYATTCCATGGAACGAAMGYAGTARAACATTTAYAAASGAATGGAGTATCGTATCGGTAAACAATATGATAATTAAACAATTGGGATGGTGATGTCTTTCGGCTTTAGGTGGACAAATGATTAGGTCCACGTAAAACTTTGTAATATCTGCTTTTATTTTATTAACTTATTATATACTACGACTATGATACATAATCCCTTGTACATAAACCGCAGAAAAAGAAAGGGTTTAATTAATTCTTGATTATTATTTCTTATCAAACATTTTTTTCATTGAGATATAGAGTGATCGTTATGTGGTACTTGTTATATGATATTTATTTATATTTATATTAGTAACCACAAATGAAGATTGGATGTCAACCAAGTTCATTCTCGTGTTTTTCCTTTTTTTTAAGYAGAAATTAAAGAACACAAACATTTAATTAATCTTGTGGACTATGCCATGCCCTTCTCTCAAGAGTATGTCCTAAGGAATCAATTAATATACACACTTTGTTCCCATCAATAACAATGAATAGTTGTTTTCTATACAAGTATAGATATTGACGTTTAAAGATATAATGTGCATTTAAAGATTTTTGAACCATAAATAATTAGCTAGAGCTAATAATTTTCTTTATCAAACATTTATTCATTGAGATATAGATCAGTGATCGTTATGTGGTACTTATTATATGATATTTATTTATGGGTTATGATATATACAGTCCTTAGGGTTGCATATAAGAAGTTAAAAAAGAAAGGTTTTCAAAAAAGTAAACATTTATGACATCAAGCAATTTTAACATAAATTTATAAATACTTAACATTTTAAGCAATAAGTTAATGCTTATATGCAGCACTAAGGGTTGCGTATAGCATTTTCCTTTATTTATATGTATACTAGTTTTTTAGTGCACGCTATGCGTGCTTGAAACTTGTAAAAAAATTAAAAAAAAAATAAAAAAAACTGTTAATTTATATTTCACGCTCTTTGAATTGTATTTGTTTTATGAATTGTAGTTTTTTTTTCAATCATAATTTTTTTACTATCAATGTTTTAGGTTTTAAGTAGTAGTTTATTTGATAAATTTAAAACCTTCCTTTGACTGAAAATTTTATAATAGGGAGTGAATTAATTAAGGAAGATTTAAATATGTTAGTTTATATTTACCAAGGGCGAATAAGACATTTCATAGGGGGACACCATTGCTCCCCTTGGCTTATATAATAGAGATCACTTAAAACCTCATAAGTAATGATTAAACTATCCTCACTCTGACAATAATAACAAATTCAATGGCCTATAAGAATACGAATATCTTTTATTTTATTTAATTAATAAAACTCACAGTTAACTAATAATCCAACTAATTCTATCTTAAGATAAAAATATTTTCTCAATAACAAACTAATAGATCTCATCTATGAAAAATATATCACATGATATATTTTCTTAAGATATATGTCGTCTATATTATAACACTCAACCGAACAATAAAGTGATTACGAGTAGTGAACATTGATAAAAAGTAGGGACGACAGTAACCGAAAGCGTAGTATCCCCCTCCATAATCGCCTATATATCTGTCTCTTATATTAGGGTTGCATATAAGAAGTTAAAAAAGAAAGGTTTTCAAAAAAGTAAACATTGATGACATCAAATTCTATCCAATTTTAACATAAATCTATAAATACTTACCATTTAAGAAATAATTTAATGCTTATATGCCTGTCTCTTATACACATCTAGATGTGTATAAGAGACAGCCTTAGGGTTGCATATAAGAAGTTAAAAAAGAAAGGTTTTCAAAAAAGTAAACATTTATGACATCAAGCAATTTTAACATAAATTTATAAATACTTAACATTTTAAGCAATAAGTTAATGCTTATATGCAGCACTAAGGGTCTGTCTCTTATACACATCTAGATGTGTATAAGAGACAGTATATATACAGTCCTTAGGGTTGCATATAAGAAGTTAAAAAAGAAAGGTTTTCAAAAAAGTAAACATTTATGACATCAAGCAATTTTAACATAAATTTATAAATACTTAACATTTTAAGCAATAATTTAATGCTTATATGCAACACTAAAGGTTGCATATAGCATTTTCCTTTATTTATATGCTGTCTCTTATACACATCTAGATGTGTATAAGAGACAGATTGTGTCATCCCGGCACGACCCATGTCATGCCCACCTCTAGGCACACCCCAACGGGGAAAACAAAAACAAAGGAGGTGATTAGACATGTCCCTGGAAAGAGACTAGAAGTAGGGTTCCACCGAAACCCGCAAGAATCGAACCCATCAAGAGGAAATCTAAGCTTTGTGTTCTTTTAGRCGAATTGAACCTGAATTGGAATAAATATTTTATGAGGAAAAAGAAATTAACCAATTAGATTAGATAACTCAACTGAACTAATCTCAACTAAATTATGTAGCACAGAAATAAGTCCAAAGAAACACGACCCCGAACACAACAAAACGGGGAGCAGCCCCATACGGGCCATAGCACAAGTGAAAGAGCTGATGACTGGTTTTGACCAGTGATGTGGAGATTCATATGTACCACTTCCTTTTTACGACTACTTGCGACCTTGCGTGGATGTGGGGCCCCCGTTTTTTTTGTTTATTTACTCCTCCATCCGAACACTTACAGGTGCTCCTGCCTTTTCTTGTTTGCTACTTCCCAGTTCCCACTCACTCATTTTCGTTTCCACCTACTAACTTCCAGTGTTTCCTACCATTGTGCATTTGCATTACTCTTTGTGGGGGTGCTTCCCTAATTGACTCCATTCTCGTTAATCAACTATTATTATAGGCTTCCAATATTCTGTCTACTTGCTAATAACCATGTTTTGCCTAAGTAGAGTTACGATCTCATGTGGACATAGTTTTCATTGGATTTGAATCATTGTCGTTTATAAGTTTTAACCTAATAGTAAAGATTTATGGCTTAATGACTCATTTCATTGAGTAAAAAAAAACTATAGACATTGTGCATGCCAAGAAGTTTATTGCTTATTAGAACAATTCCAATACATATCAATTAAAACAGAAGGTATTGTATGCATCAAATGTACAATAAATTTATTATGCATCAAGCAAATAGTTACCCTTTATATCAATATAGTGACCCTTTATATCAATATATTCACCCATTTTCACTTTACATTTATATAGTGATAAATAATATGAGTCACTATATTGATAAAAAGGTTACTATATTAACCAAAAGAGTCACTACAATCTAATGTACGGTAAATTTATTATACATTCGATTTACCTAATACTTTATCCATTTAGAATGCATGAACACGCGGCCATGGTGGAGTATCGTGTCTCTAACACAAAACAAATGTCAAGTTTTTTTAAAAGCTTTTTTGGACACAAATTGTGGACACACAAAAAAAACATATCAAACACGTTTCATTTTTTTTTAATTAAACCTCAATAATTCTAATACCCTAATTCTACAAACACTACTCTTCTTCTAATTCCAATTTTGTTTTTCTTAAACAATTCATCCATTAAAGGCAAAAACTACCAAGCAAAAAAAACCCCTCTCCCAATTCTGACTATGCTGTCTGGAACAAAATGTTGACCATTTGCCTCGAAGAAGAAAAAGAAATATAATCGAGCTCACCAGGAATACTAAAACGTCCTGAGGTAGGAGAAGCAATCGCACTCTGACCCGAATTACTGTAGGTTATCAATCGCTAAATAAGTTTCACCCCATTGAAAAGTGCAAACTCTCAAGGAGAAATCATTGCAATTATGCAAGAGATGGGAGAATTCTTTAATACAACGAAGCGGCAGAGGTCAACCATACGTCGGTCACACTTTGCCAGTCCCTCACCAATGTATCACTCCAATTTGGTACCTTGGAGAACCATCAAACGTTGAGAGTCATTGAAATCAGAATCAGACCTTGCCACCTCGGTTGTTTCTCCCAAATCCGCAAATGGATATGGAAAGAGGGCGATGGACATATTGGAGGCACAAAAAAAGAAGGCCAAAAAGAATAAGTAGCACTACAATCCTACACTACCACCCGAAGAGGAAATTGTTCTAAGGATGGGAAATTCAAGAAACAATTTTTGAATTAGCCAAGAAAAACAATCCAGTATCGAATAAGGAAAACAATTTCACCTTATCGTCTCATGAAAGAAGTGAAGCGAAGCCATACTTTGGGAGACCCTTGGCTTCCCTAAAACATCTTTATTTAGGGTTTTCAAGTGAATGCTACTGTATATACAACAACTTGTACCCCACAAAATGAGGAAAAAAAATCATGAAAAGGCATACATGTCAATGGGGAAAAAAGCCTTGACCATAGGCACGATACCCGAAGGTATTCAAGAAATTCTTCACATATTTAGATAACAATATCACCATCTCGAATGGATGGCGAAGCCGCTCACGCTCCAGAGGAAATGCGATAGCTCGTTAGCACGTTGCCATTTGAAAATCCGACACAAAGTATACCACAAAAGGAAAATTGTCGAGCAGATCTACGAGACCATCCTAATGATTGTTGTAGCGTGTTCGTAAACAGGTGTACGCCGGCATTAGCTTTTTCGGATGATGACCTTGTGTTAGGGGCAAAGCCTCACAATAGACACTTCTTAGTTTGTGGAGTACATTCGTTAAACACAAGGTTAATCGCCATTTTAGTTTTGGAGCTTCATGCCAGTGAATATTAGCCTAAGTCTACCATGATGTGTAATAGGATAACCGTCAATGAGCTGAATCAGAGTCCGGCTTGATGATCCAGGGGATTCAACTTGGGCTTACCTCGGAGACAACGGAGCCCATTGGAATGATAAGGGTGGACCTGTCCTGGTTGGGAGAAAGACTCAACAACCATTTTCCACATCATTGACTCCAAGACATTCTTTACAAATTTTGGTTAGGTCGGACCTTGGATGCATGAGAATGGGTTGTTGCATTCAACCTGTGCATCAATGCCTCAAGTATTATCGAGATGGTAGTAAAAAAAAGTGGTTCTGAATGAAAAAAACCCATTTGTACAGCAGAATCTCATTGTATGCCGACGCAAAGTTCCTACATAGATCAAACAAGAACCTCAAGAAGTGGATGCCAACTGAAATCACTCAACAGGCATAGAATTCAACCATCAATGACACTCCATCAAGGAAAAAGACCTCCAAGTTAGAGGTCAGCGATTCCTTTCCAACAGCAGAAACAAAGAGATGATGATCCCTTGCCAAGCGGTGAAGAACATCGCTACTTCTCAAGTACCGATCCCTTCGATACATCCCTAAGTCACGACGTTTAGGCAAGGTCAATCTCCTTTCTTACAATGTGAAAGTAAGGAATGTGAGACCAAAATCCACAACGGAGAAAACTCGACTTCAAATCGCAAGTTCTGCGACAAAAAGTATAACCTTCCAGTGCAGCAACAAACGACCATGAGAATCACGAAGGTCCCACTTGTTTTCGCCTCCATTAGCAGCTACCCAAGTATAAGAAAGAAGGTTTTGACGCCAGTGCCTTACAAACTACTAAAAAATATTCTGGGTATACTTCTCAAATCCGGAGCCTATGGAAAGGTCGTTTGAACCAAACTTATGGCCTTAATGCCCCAAGCTCAACAAAGCTTCAGGAGGATGTGTGAACATGTAAAGTCGAGCAGGACCGGCTTGGGATTCATGGAGTCCAAGCCGGTTCGAGATTACAGTCGTAGCCGAAAAAAGTACAAGCTAAACACAATATATTCACAAACCAGTCGTACTCGAGGAAAGTGGAAAGTGAAAATGATCGATCCAATACCTAGGACTTCTGTCTTTGGACAGGTTCGACTTCTGTCCACCAACCAAATTCGCGTACGATCAGCGCTTGATAGGCTTAGGGTAATGGAACTGCATCGAACAAATGAACAAAGTACGAGAAGATAGCGAAAGGATGTGTCGTCTTGCCAAATATCTATCCAAAAGAAGGTTTTATAGTTAGGCGACCCGTGAATCACCGAACATTAAAGCACAAAAGTCCTAAAACTCAGTCTCAAACAAGGATCAGGGGGAAATTGACGCAAGGGATTTAAACCACAATGAGCGTTAAAAAGCAATCCTCACAAAACATCAGATGTAGGAGATTAACCATTCTGCATCATCCCTAGGGGAAAAACCTCACAAACAGTCAAAATACAAAAGTCACCTACCATGAAAAGAGCACACAGTAAACATTAAAAAATCAACAGGAAGTGCCAGGCCAAGTGCTTAGAGGCGGAGCAGATGAGACAGTGGCATCCAAATCATGTCACAATTTGCTGAGGAGTTGAGAGTCCAATTAGTGAAGTGGGACTAGTGAAGCTCCAAAATCTCTCGAAGAGGGGAAATTACAGTGGATTGACCTTAAAGAATTGAATCTCGGAAACCTAAGGAACCAAGACCGATCTACGTAAGTACTGAGCTTAGTATTGAAGGAAGAAAAGGCCGTACTTCGAACTGCCTAAGAAGAGTATTAAAGACGTCGTTCGCTTGGAATGACAAAGAAATGCCTTGACTTGATCCAAAGATCGCCGTCCATATTTAGCGGTTAGAAAAGGATTCCCCAAAGAAGCAATCACAACACGGTTGCGGCCTGAGTTGGATCCAGAGATTGAAGCTGAGGTGAACAAACTCATTCGAGGCAGGTTTTATCGCGAGTTAAGTACCGACATGGATCGCAAATGTAATGTCCCGTTACGTAAGAAAAATGGACAGCTTCGTGTTTGCGTCGACTTTAGAGATCTTAAACGACGCATGCCCCTAAATGATTTCCCACTACCAGTCACAGAGATAATGATTGATGCTACACGGCAGTGAAGCTCTTATCGTCATGATGGACAGCGGGGGTACAATCAAATTCTCATGGCACCAGAGATCAAAAGCCACCGCCTTCCGGACCCAAAAGGAATATGCTGCTACAAAGGTGATGCCATTTGTTTGAAGAACGCCTCTGATTGGTGCAACTTTCACAACGTGCGATGCAAAAAATCTTCGAATCTATGATGCATAAGACGCGAATGCTACGTATGATCCTGTAGTTAAATCCAAAAGAAGAACGGACCATCTGATCAGACTTACGTGCGGTGTTGAGAAATTGCGTCCCCTACCAATTAAAGATGAACCCCTTAAAAATGCGCATTCGTGTCACTTCCGCGAAAAATTCTTAGGATTCATCGTTTCGCATCGAGGATCAATCGAAATTGATCAAACAAAGATCTTGCGATCCCAAAACAATGCCCCACCCCCAGAAATCTCAAGGAACACGAGGCTCCAATGAAGACCGCAGTACATCGACGTCATCTCAAAATCTAGGCAGGACGATGCCAACCTTTTTAGTCATCTCATGAAGAAGGGATCTCTTTTGAGTGACGACTCTTGCAAGAAGGCTTTTAAAACATCCAAGCCGAGGTACCTATCAACACCCTCCTTGTTAGGCGCCCCATCCCAGGAACCATTGATCCTGACATTCGCAAAATGAAGGGTCTTAGGTGCATATGTGCACAAGAGAACGACACGAAAAGAAAGAGCCTTGTATTACCTTAGTCGACCCTAGTTGCGCAGGTTTAAGGTATCACCCATTAGAAGATGTGCTTGGCCCTAATATTGCAATCCAGAAGTTAAACACTACATGCAACACATACATAAGGTAATTTCCAAAGCTGACCAATCAAATTACCATTTTGTCAAGACGGTGTTGTTCAGTGGCGGCTGGCAGTGGGCAGCTTGATTAACCAACATGACATTAGTGCATGTTCCCCAAAGCTGTGAAGGAGGCAAGCTTTGGCAGATTTCCTTGGCTGAACACCCAATACCATCACATTTGAGCTTTCAGATGATCTTCCAGGAGAGGAGATATTTATATCGACATGCTACCCCCTTGGGAATATGTACTTTGACGGACACAACCAAGAAAAGATGGAGCTGAGCAGAGTCATGCCTTAAGTTATCACCCGAAGAAACAGTTCTCCCAATTCATTCTCACTCACTCACTTGTGTTCCAAACAAATATGGCTGGATAATCAAGCTTAATCCTAGCTTGGAGATGGAAAGAGAAAGGCATTCAAGACATAGATATCATATGGCGATTCGAAGCTTCAATTACCACCAGAGCTCTTGAAGAAATGAGTGAAAAAGGCTGACTTAGTACCAATCATTAAGCAAGCAGCACGAACCTACTGAGTCAATTCGATAAGCGCACACTTAGATAGAACCATGTTCCAAGAGTGCCAACAAAGTGGCAACGCGCTTGCAAAACCTCGCAGCCACATTGCACTGGGGGCAGAGACCATGTTTCTGTACCGGCGTATGCAATCGATGGCAGTCACTCTCCAATAACTCAGAAAAAATGGAGCAATGCCAATTCGGTTTCCGTCTATGAGATTCACATGAAGATTGAGACAAACCCTCATTGGACTAACCTAGAGCATGAAAAGCATGCCAACTGATGTCAAAACACAAAGTAGAAATCGTAGACGGGCATCACGCTTCATATTATACAAGGGAAACCCTCTATAAAAGATCATCCTTGCAACTTGGTGGAGATGTTCTTGTAAGGAAGAAGCACTAAGCGTCATGGAGAAGCCCATTCCTGGAATTTGTGGAGCAACATCAGTCTGACCCCAAACTCGATGATCGTATCAAAAGGATTGTGATACTATTTGGGTGCCTACTATGTACAATAGATTGCATGAGTATGCAAGAAGATGTGAGAGGTTGAAGCGTCCCAATTTCATACCGGAAATTTTCATTCATCAACCTCCAGAGGCCTCTTCATCCACGGCAATCATGCCTTTCGAAGCATGGGTTCTTGATTGTCTTGGGACCAATCACCCAAATCATCAGGTGGTCATTCCTACATCTTAGCACACTTGACACTTCTCCAAATGGGCAGAGCAATCCCTCTCGAGAGGTTAAGAAAGAGAAAATAGTTGAGTTCATTCAAAAATCACATAATCTTCGATACGGGTTCCTCGCTACATTCATCACAGGGACAACGCACACCATTCGTTAACAGCGTGATGACCAGACTTTGTGAAAAGTTCAAGTTTATAACAACGGAAATCACAATGTACAATTGCCCTGCAACAATGTTTGGCTGAAGCTTCAACAAGACCCCTTTGCAAGTTGTTGGAAGTACAGTAGCTCGGCATAAAAAGCATTGGCGTGAGCGACTTGGAGAAGCTTTATGGGCCCCATATTCGTACCACTACAAACACCAACTCAAGCAAACCCCTTATGCATTGTTTACGGGGTTGAAGCATACTGCCATTGGAGATACAAATCCATCCTTTAACGTATTGCTATTCAAGAAGCGTCTTACGGAGAGGAGAATGCAAACTCGCCTAGCGGAGCTGAAGCGCTTGATGAAAAAGATTAGACGCACAACAAAAGTTAGATGCTATCAGCTCGTTCTAACACGTGCATTCAACAAGAGGTACTAGTTCGCTCCCTTCCAAGTGGGAATTGGTCCTTCGATCAGAGGCCATAATTTACCCGAGAAAGACAGGAGCAAGTTCACATCAAAATGATGGTCCCTTATGTGTTCAAGAATATACACCAATGGGGCTTATAAAATTGTGGATGTGACGGGTTACGTGTAGGCCCGATTCAATGAAAGTTCTGAAGCCTACTACCCCTGAAAGCCTCCATCATGACAATGCTCCTAAGCAAGAGCCTGAAATCAAAAAAAAATGGTTCCCTATCACCTGAACACGTTGGCTTGATCCTATAAGAGACTCCTCGTTACTCATGCGGACGTAGCATCCGAGTAAAACCCTTTACTCAATCCAGCCACACCCCCACAAAAAAAAAAAAAAAATCAAAAACCCATCAACCATGAATACGTCGGCTTGATCTCGTAAGGTAACGCTTTATCTTATTATACGTAAGGCAAGCTTAAGTAAACTCGTTACTCAATCCAGCCATAACAAACAAAAAAAAACAAATTCTATGCTCCCTGGCCCGCAAAGTTGAAACTGTGAAACGGCAAAAAAAAAAAAAAAAAAAAAAAAAAAAAAAAAAAAAAAAAAAAAAAAAAAAAAAAAAAAAAAAAAAAAAAAAAAAAAAAAAAAAAACAAAAAAAAAAATGATAAAAAAAAAAAACAAAAAAAAAAATATAAACCGAAAATTCTTGTCTTATCCATTGCACTAAAATTTCGGGGAATGTGTCTATGATCAATATAAAAGGTCTCGTGAGACTCAACCAAAACATAGTCTCATAAAAACAATTACAAACAACCTTATTTATTCTGGACACGAAATGAGTATTAAAAAAACAAATGAAACAAGAAAAAAAAATCAAAAAAAAAGAGGTCAGACTCAATCTGTCACCATCCACTCAAGAACTGTCAAGTGTGGATTGTAACGCAATAGGCTCTGTCTGCTCCTCAAAAGTAATACCTCATCGGCACCACAACAGGACGCTCTTCTAACTCCCAACATCTGTGCGTCCTTTCAGCGATGCTGCTGTCCCAGACTGCTTAAGAAGTTTGGCTTTGCTGATGTCAATAAGCCACTTGATTTGCCTTACGAACCTTTTCCAACTTCCTTTATAAGTTCTTCTTCTCTTCCCTTGAGTGTAGTACTTGTCCTCTTCAAGAGTTCTATGATTTTGCAATTCGCCATCAATAAATCACTCTGTCCCTCTAGCTTTGCCAAACGAAGCAATCGAGCTTCCTCCACCTTTCAAAGCATTGCACACCATCCATGCTTGACTCAAAGGCAACATAGGTTTTCACAGAACCCAACAATTACCTATCCACCTTCATTTCAAAGGGGAGGTCATCCTTTCAACATAAATGATACCCTTTGTACACTTCCGAGCTTCATCATGTCGTTAGAAATTTTGTCGAAGTGTGTTTTTTTTAGTTCTGTAAGGTTATCCCACCCAAGTGTTCTATAGCTTACAAAGATACCTTGTGAAGTTTGGCAGCAACCCGAAAGCTGCGGACACAGAAACTTGGGCACCGCAGTTACAGAAAGGATGTTGCTTTACGCCTCTAGTTTCAAAGCATGTAGCCAGGGTTTTTGCATTAACATCAAAGAGGTAAGGACCATCACAGATAGATGACTTTTTGTAGAGAAGCAGTCTTCCGTTTGCACTAAATTCCTTTCTAAAACGTATTTCCTTACCCCTTCCAGGAGCTTTTACCAACCCAATCGTCGGGAGACGAACTGCTTCCTTAAGTATTGATCGCGTCAGCATTGATGTGTTTCCAAAATCTATTTTCAGCAAAGATCTCCAACCCTATAAAAAAAAAAAAAAAAAAAGAAGGGCGGGAAGTGAATGACAAATTCATTTTGTTAAAAAAAAGGGTACGAAAATAAAAAAGAACAAAGTGGGAATCTTACTTGTCCCACATCATCTGAATGTTAAGGGAAATTAGATAACATTATCTAAGGCATTCGCATAGTCAGAGCTTATCATCTCCTAAGTCGACGACTTCATGTCCTCCTCCTCCTTTGGTGTTTGAAGCGACATCAGACTCTGATTCTGCACACTGGTTACTTATCCTTCATTCCCTTCCTACCCCGACCTTAGTCGAAGAATCTCTTCTCATGATACTCACCTTGTTGCCTCATTTTGAGGAATGCCCATCTAATTCGTGATCACCCCACTTCATATTGATTTCTCTTCTTGACTTCGAGAATCAGATTCAGCGCTCAAGCAAAAGCTTCCCAACTAGTGCCTAAAGTCCGAGATTGACACTGAATTCCGACCAGTTCATAGAATTTAGGTGTCCGCAACTGATGCACTGTCTAAGAAAGATAAGGGAGCACACACTCGAGAGTTGCTGCCTTGAAATAAAAAGTAACCTCCAGTGCCTCAAGGCATGTATAAGAGACCTTTCATCACTTACAGCACGGGCTGCCACTCCGATGTGTCTTTGACAAAAATCCGACTGTCTCTAAACTATGAGGCAAGTAAGTTCGATATAAAATCATCGCACGACAACGGGGAAGATAGCCAGAACGAAGAATAGAGAGATAGCAAAATTCCTTCCGATTTAATTTCCATCATCAAAAAAGCATACCTTCTTGTTTTATTCAATATATGCATTCCGACCTTAGCAGCAAACCTTCATGTATTAAGAACATCGCGCTAATGTCCTTAAAACCTTGATCCTTGGTCGCCCCGAAAAAGCAAAACCATCATGGGACCTCGTGCGAAGGATTCGACTACATGATTTAACAGCCGAAATAGTGCGCAACCAACCATATAGTAATGAGCTGAAAATAAGCACCAGGAGTAGGAGGCGTTTTGAAGATGTCAGAGAAATGGTATTTAAGCCCTCGATAAAAAACTCGCAACCACCGGAAGAGCAAGGCCTAAATGTTTCACCAGCGCGCCATCAAAACAGCAATTTCAAAGTGCCTGTCTGATAATCTATCCTCGTTTCTGGATGGAAGCCACAAAGACACAATCCAACAAGATTTAAAGAAATGCAGCAATATAGGTAGTCTCTCTCCTGACATCATCCGTCTTACCCCAAAACAAAGTTTAAGACAATCGCTAGTTCACTATTCAGACCATTCCCACCTGGAGGATCCCTCAAGGTTTCCGCTAGGGTTGTTGTTAGATTTTGGAGGAAACCTCCGTATACCTCCTCCGCTTCACGCGAGTGTTATATGTGATCTTTGCTTACACCAAAATTCCAACCCATTGTCTCGCTTACACCTTGTCTTCGACTCAGGACGCTGAGAGAGATGTCGAATAAAACACTCAGTAAGAATTTTCCCAAGCCTTGAGATACTGTCGGGCTCTCCTTGTTATTTTAGCTCTCAAATTTGAATGTCAGGCACGGTTTCATCATAAAGATTGACCAAAATAGCAGCCCCAAGCCTAAAGAGTCCACAGGAAATTGGATAGTTCTCCGGACATAGTATGCACTATGGTGGCATGACACCAACTTCACAAAAGCACGCAAAATGTTGAAATATCCCTGTCATAAGAATAAAGAAGCACTATACTTGCATCAAAAATTGGAGCTATGTTCAAGAGGCTAATCACCAAACTAGACAAAACAGGTCTTCAGCTCCATTCACCAATAACCGGGAGGGATATAATGTAATCTCCAACGAATTTCCCACACGTGTTGGTCTTCCACTTAGCGTTGCAGACACAATGAACACCTAAAAGTGGAGGTTTGTCGCTCCTAGGCTAGGCCTATCCGGCATCGTACTTCGAAGAACAAAAGATTTTGCCCCACCCATTACTTAGCTCTATCTCCTGTGGACATTTGACTCAAAAATTTTCAGGTGTCGGCAAACTCTACTCGAGTTCACTGGACGAAGCAAAGACTACGACGACCAAACAAGTTCCAGATTTTGGAGGATCTCTCGCGGTCAACCAACGCAACGGTGTTTACGCTCGTTCAACAAAACTCCATGAAAGTTATACCATCTTTAAACCTAACAAACACCATATTTCAGAAAATAATAGTAATGACAATAATAAATCATACAAATGCGTTACACTCCATGTCAATCAGCGCGCGCACTTGTGTTGGAGGTTCTTCCCTATACACGCCTTGAGTGTTAGGTTCAGCACGACCAGCATGATGACCTAAACATCCCCGACGATTCAACACACCAAGCGGTTTGATCCATCGCGCGGTATTAGTAAGCATTGACCTTTGTTGTATTGGAGTCTTCCGCGATACCAACACCTTTAGTGTTAGGTTCCAGCACGACCAGCATGTTGATGACCTAACACCCCCGACGGATTCAGCACACCAAACGTGTTTGATCACATCGCGGCGTAGTAAAGCTTGACCTTTGTGGATTGGAGGTCTTCCGCGATTTACACGGCCTTTGATGTTAGGTTCACCACGACCAGCATGATGACCTAACACCCCCGACGATTCCAGACACCAAACGGTGTTTATCCATCGCTGGCGTAGTAACATTGACCTTGTTAGTTTGGAGTCTTCCCAATACACGCCTTGAGTGTAAGGTTCAGGCACGACCAGCATGATGACCTAACACCCCCGACGGGTTCAACACCGCCAAACCATGTTGACCATCCCGTAGTAAACATTGACCTTATTGACTCGTGCTCGTCTATGCATGTCACCTAAAGGAATTAGTCCAAGCAAAACCACATGCAAAGGAGAGACAATCATGCAAAAAAAAAAAAAAAAAAATAAAAATAAAAAAATAAAAAAATAAAAAAAAATAATGTTACCTAATCAAACGGGTAAGCCTTGACAATTCTACGAACGGTCCACTGATAATTGAGCAAGTTGACAAGGAATAACTGTCAAAACAAAGTTTGATTGATCAAAAAAAAGATGCGGGCATCCGAAAAATTGGTATTGCACAAAGGTCCGAAAGTTATTACTAAGTAACTTTTGCCCAAAACTTGAAGTATGGCAAAACAAAGACAGACAAGAATAATACAATGTTAAACCAAAAAAAAAAAAACATGTAACATGTATATGTGTAAATACATCTCTACTACAAGTATACGGGCTGTCAATTCTCAGAAAATTAAGTTGCATCAGTCAGTAATCATCAAAAATGATCATATACAAACTATTTATAAAATCAGATCATGTGAGTGCATCCAAAATCACAAACCAAAAGAATAAAAAAGAAAGGAAAGAAAAGGCTATAAGAAACGGAAGGTGAAGGAAAAAAAATCGAACTTTAACCAAAACAGAGTAGGCAAGAAGAAGAAGCAATAACCCTGAACAGAGTTACTACCGTCTCTTGAAAAGCACTCGTTTGATTCCAAGTACAACTTCGGGACGACTTATACACAGCGAGGAGTTCACGTTAATACTCCTTCGATCCAAACTCGTTTTATGTCGCTTGGATTGTCTCGGGTTACGCTCGACGTTTCGATTGGTTTATTTTCATATAGTTGTATGATCGAAGAGGCCAGTTCCAGAACTGACTTTATATACTCATGACTTTCAATCTTTTGAAATAAAGATAAAATATATCTTTGAGTTTGTTACACGGAAGAACGTGGTGTGTGGTTCGCATTGAATAAGGAGTAACCGTCAAAAAAGGATAAGGAGCATGGACAGCTACACATAGAATTCATTCGTAAAAAAGAAGCTACATGAAGTGTAATGCCATGTATAATTATTATGGTTGTTCAATAATAATGGGATTTCTTGTCCCGTAAAAAAAAAAAATACATGAGATTTCGGGTGACAATATAAAAATTAAAAAAAGCATCTAAGTCAAAAAAACAAGTTAAGAATTCGATACCCGATCACGAGTAAACACTCAAATACGTAACGTGACCAAGTCTCCAGATGGGGCAATTTGTAGCACGAAATTATTAATGTGTCACATTAATTATAATTTAAGGTCAATATCAAATTTATTCATTTATATTATATTGACGGTCCAATTAATTAATAATTTTGGGTTGATAGTATAATTAACTCATTTTAGTTATGTTAATAATATCATCTATTTAATTAGTAAAACCCTCAAACTGGTCAAGCTAATTAAATATATCATTATGCAAAGCCCAAGCCCAAAGAAGATCGAAAAACCCTAAGAGTTCTCCACTCTATAAATAGATGCCTCAACAACTCATTCGGGAGAAAAACCATCCTTCGAACGAAAAGATACAAAAGAAGCTTTAAAAGCTTCCAAAAATCCTCTACAATGTTCTCTCTGTAAACGCGTCAAACAAGCATTTCAAATCGTCCGACTATCAGAGATACTCAAAACATTCGAGTGAGGCTAGACGTTGTCAGTCTTCATTCGAATTACACTCAAACAACAATTAAGTTTAGGGGTGACGTTTTTCTACGCTTTAAACTTAAACTCAACAACTGACACCCCTTTACGTTCACCTTGCAGAGCCGGAACGGAATCAGGGACTTAGTTTAAGTTTTCCATATTAAACTTTTACTAGAGAATTGTAATCCATTCTTATATCAATAAAGGTATCAGTTGTACACTCATTTTGTCTTGTTTCTTGTTGACTTAAAAATTTGCATGTTACAACAATAAACAAGCACAGTGTTTATGAGTTGCTAAATTTTTGTGCCATTTTTGGTACTAAAAATAAAACAAAATATTTCAAGAATGCTAAACAAAGTCCAAACTACTTAAAAAAAGATCCATGTTGTCACACTTTTTCCATTATATTGACCCTTGCCCCGACCTCTAAGCACCTTATCCCTTGCCATAACACTACCCACAACCCCCAGTACCACCCAGCCACAACCGCCAACAACCCCAACCAGCGCACTCCAACTAGCGTAGCCCCATCCAAGCCACAAGACCACCCCTCTCCCACCCGTTTTATCTTAAAAAACGAAGAATGCGCATTATATTTGGGCGGCCGCCCATGGACCGGGGCGCTTGGGCTATGGCGCTACCAACCAATTAAGGTTGTTCAAAGTCGGGATATCGGAAAATTCCGATCCGAAATTTTCTGAAAAATTATTTCTTTTTTAATCTGATTCCGATTCGAATAATTAAAATTTCGGTATCCAAAATTATTTTGAATAAATTCAGATCGAATAAAAGCGGATTCACCGATTTCCGGTGTTGGAGCTTTATCTTGCCGTTTGGAATCAATTTTTAATTAATACCAAT
>SNQN01007624.1:0-22761 GCA_008642245.1 Bassia scoparia | reverse complement strand
GAATACATAATTACGCATAGTTGTTGTAAAAACACATTTATTTATTGCATTTTAGGAGTAGTGCTAGCATTTGATTCCAAATTGTTGTTTCACATAACCAATATAGTTACTCAATTTGAACGCATTTCCTGTTTCAATTTGTTCAATCAAACTACCGCCTAAAACGAACACATAATTACCGATAGTTGTTATATTTGGTTGATGAGCTCGCATGACCAAGGGTTTCCATTGTTGCTAATTGGCGACTGAACTAGTGTATTGGCGACTGATTTGGTAGTTGGCGACTGAACAAATAATTACCGATAGTTGCTAATTGGCGACTGAACTAGTGTATTGGCGACTGATTTGGTAGTTGCTAATTGGCGATTGATCTAGTGTTTTTGCGACTGATTTTGTAGTTGCTAATTGGCGACTGAACTAGTGTATGTTGCGACTGATTTGGTAGTTGCTAATTGGCGACTGAACTAGTGTATTTTGCGACTTATTTGGTAATTGCTAATTGGCGACTGAACTAGTGTATTTTGCGACTGATTTGGTAGTTGCTAATTGGCGACTGAACTAGTGTATTTGGCGACTGATTTGGTAGTTACTAATTGGCGACTAAAGTTTTGTTGTTTGCGAGTGTTTTTTCAGTCGCTAATTTGGGAGACTAGATTTATAACATGGAGATCACTTTGTTAGTCGCCATATTTATCGACCGATACTTCAGTTGCTAAAACTGGAAATCGAATACGGTAAATACTATAATAGAGACTCCCTAATATTTTCAAAACAAAATCTGCAAATTTGTACCAAAATCTGCTAAAACTGGAAATCGAATACGGTAAATACTATAATCGAATACACAGATTTGTACCAAAATCTGCAAAAATCAAATATTATACTAAGTACTAATATTTATTTACACAAAAGTCATTTATACTTGTTAATTGAATTGTTTCAATCATATACAAAAACAATCACCACTAGATATAGCTAGCCAAATTTTTGCAAAAAAACCATTCCATCATACTAGCCAATAATATCCAAAAACTATCAAAAGTTAGCTTCTTAGCAATGGATGTGTAAAAAATTACCCATTTAGTATTAGTTGTTACGGTTTTTCAACAAACAAGCATGTTAATCTTGATTTTCATTTTGTAAACAAAAAGATGATATTAAGAACCTTCAATCAATTGGVAATTGGAGCACCATTCATCTTTTGTGACTTCTTGTACACCATCTTTTGCAATATCAAGAGGTGATACTTATAGTCATTTAACTCCTTCTCCCATAGAGCCTTCTCTTTCTCATGTCCTTCTTTAGTAGCTTGAGCAAATTTCAAACTTTCCTCCACCGCCTTTTTGCTTTCCTCCGCCGCCATTTTGCTTTCCTCCGCCATCTTTTTGCTTTCCTCCGCCACCTTTTTGCTTTCCTCTACTTGAGTGCAAAGTTGAGAAATCAATGATGAGGAATGAAATTGATCTGAATTGCTTGTTTTAGTTGTCTTGTAAAACATTGAGGACGTACTACCTAAACCATAAACTTTGCCCTTCTTTTGACCACCGACAACTTCCAAGAAGACATCATCAGGTTCTTTTTGAACTCCTTGCTTTTCATAATCATCAATTTTTTACTCATTATCAACCTTTCACAAAGTAAAAAATAATAAATTAAAGAATGATAAAGTATAATGGGATACAATGATACTGGAATATGCAGTACAGAGCTAATAGTTATGATAATAGTTATGATTTTGAATAATACAAATAGTAAAAGCCAAACAAGGGTTAATGCAAGGTGTGGATTTTGGTTGAATTTGCATACAGTATGGTGTTATTCATCATTTTTTTAGTTGAATTTGCATTATAATGCTGATATTATTTCATTCTCAATTTTGTTTGTTCCTGTTTGCTTCAGTCCTTGTAATATGATGTTAGGGATGAATTATGGTTCTAAAGTTCAACCTGCATTATCTAATATCGATCTTTCCCTAATGTTCTGAATTGTGTACTATTGCCTAGCAAGATGCAGTTTATAGTGTAAAAGGCTTTTTTTCCTGAATAGCTGCACTTCCTCACAAGAAGTTGATGCTTTTTTATGCAACAAAGGAAAAAAAACCTAGTTCCAGTGATCTTATCAAAAAATACAACCTGCCATCATGGTATTCCTAGTTTTTTAACCAATGATTGTGTTGAAGAGGTAACACATCCATATACTAAAGCTTTAATTGATTAATTTTTTAACCAATGAAAGGGAAATGAAATAACTAAAATAAAATTTTTGGGTTCAGAAACCAATGTCCATCAGGATACGCTCTCCATGTCCAATTATCCACAGCAACTCATTCAAGACCATGAATAAAACAGAAACCATATAAGGTAGCCTATTTTTCAACTGCATCTCATCTTAACTTTTTGGTTAAAACAGATATAAAGACAGATGTATATAAAAACTGAAGAGCTGAAGAACGAGAGAGTCTTTCAAATATCACTTAAAAATTGACAGAATAGGATGGGATAAGAGATCTTTTCTTCTTTTTATTCTTCTTCTTTTATATTTTGCATTTAGTTTATCTTAACTTTATTTGTTTTTCAAAAGTAGGAAAATTAATTTCTATATAAGCTCTGTTTCCATTGAAAAGTCCCTAATGCCTAATCTTTAAATGGACTGGTGGAGAATACTGCAACTCTTTTTACTTGTAAACCATAACAGTGAAAGATTAATTATTTAGGCATACAAGAACACAAGGCTAAGAGACTATTAATGAGGGCATGGAAGTCGGCCTGGAAGGTACCATCCACAAGTAGTCTGAGAATCGTATTATAGAGGTTTGTGTACAGCAGAAAATTAACATAATGATCTTAGTTATTGCATTTTGTGCTCAAACTTATTACAAATGTATAGTTTAGTTGACCTTAACAACACCACACGCAATCCCAAAGGGAAGGAATCAAACAACCCTTTTGGACACAACACAAGAAGTGTGGTCCGTGTGGACAGTGGAAACCATAAATTCACAGGTCCAAAACAAGGCAAACATCAATATCTAACTAAAGTAAGTAACTAATGACAACAAACATGTCCAATCAATTGCAGCAAATCTAAAACCAGAAATAGGATAGCAGCCATCCACAAAGGTCAGAATAATTCTTTGTTATCCTAACATGCAGTAGCTAATTAAAGCCACACCATCCAAAATTCCAAATGCCATATCGTTTCGCTGTACTTATCCCCCCCTTGCATTTCAGAGTTCAGTCCTTCGGTTTACAACTATGGATGTGTCACCTCTTCAACATAATCATACCACACTAAAACCTTAATTCTAAGTGATCATGAGTGGACAAAATAGTCTAATACAACCCTTTTGACCCTTTTTTTTGCCTTGTAAGGGAAATGTTGCTTCAGTGGCCTTAGGAAACTCTTTCACATATTCCCATATTTGGTGCCCTGATAGTCTCGAAGGAGCCAAACCAGTTTCTACCTTGTTCTTGCAAAACGATGTGTGGTTTCTCCTAAAAGCATGTTCTTTGGGAAGAAACTGACGATGACAATAAAACCATGACACTTTACCAAAATTGCTAAGCCAAAAAGATTTCTTGTTTTCCATACAATGTGGACAAGCATAAAATCCGGAAGTAGGGCAGCCAGATAACATTCCATATGTTGGAAAGTCACTTATGGTCCACAACAGAGCTGCTCGTAAGGTGAAGTTTTGCTTCTTCGAAACGTCATACGTCAATGCACCTTCTTCCCACAAACTTTTAAGCTCCTCAATCAATGGTTGCCTGTATACATCTAAGTTGCCATTTGGATTTTTAAGACCAAGAATGAGTAAGGATAAGAACATGAAAGGTTTCTTCATACATAATGATGGAGGCAAGTTATATGYGGTCATAATGACTGGCCAACAAGATTATTTTGCAGCGTATTGACCATGTGGTGCAAAGCCATCTGTACATAAACCTAACCGAACATTACAAGGTTCAGCCGCAAAATCTCGGAATATGGTATCAAAATGCTTCCAAGCCTCAGTATCACTTGGATGGGCTACTTTTCCACTTACCCTAGGGTTTTTGGAATGCCATTGCATCTCAGAGGCAACATTTGAAGTGGCAAATAGTTTTTGAAGCATTGGGGTTATTGGAAAATAAGTCAGTACCTTAACCGGAACACGCTTGCCTCTAGAAGTCATCTTATAGCGTTCTCCTCCACATTTAATGCACTTCTCAAGATGTGCATTACCCTTCCAAAACAACATACACCCAATAGGACATGCGTGTATCTTTTCATGTGGAAGTTCAAGCCCCTTGACAACTTTCTTTGTCTCATAGAAAGTCTTTTTCATTACATTCTCACTAGGAATTGCATCACTAATAAGTGASYCAAACCCATCAACACACCTATGAYGYAGATTGTACTSACATTTAAGATTTYTTATCCTTGATGCCATCTCTAGCAACGATAATTTGCTCCCTTCGTACAAAGGTGCTTGTGAGGCCTTTAGCATGTCAAAGAACTTCTTAGACTCGGGATTTGGCTCTTCTTCAACATCATCAAGCCTTTCAACAAAATTAGTGCCTTCCCTTGGACCCAATGCATCAATGACCATGTCCATGTAAGGATTACTTGTAGACTTAGATGACTCTTCACTAGTAAAATCCTCTCCATGACATACATACCCAATCAAAATAGTCATTGATAAATCCTTTCTTGTAGAAATATTTTTTGACACTTTCAACATCTAAATACTTTCTATTTCCACACTTAGAACATGGACACCTGATCTTTTGAGAATTAATAAAATCAATGTGCTTTTTGGCAAACTCCATCCACATACTCATTCTTTAGTAATCGACCTTGGTATCTCTCATACATCCATTTCCGACTAGATTGATCCATAATTTCTAAATCTAAGTAATGCCATCAAACAAAAGAGTTGAAATTAGAAACAAAACTAAATTGTTAGAAAGAGTATAGGCCTAACATAATACTCTTTTCAGCTAAATTTTGAATTATTGAAGTAGGAGATATGCTTAACTAGTATCATGCTTAACTAAATTACATTCCTATGAAAGAAATAACTTAGTGTTTTAGAAAACATATATCAAACAAGCTAATTTAGTAATTAGCCATTTTAAAAATGAAATCCAAAATCATTGGCAAACCAGACATGCTTAACTAAATTTAACTTCACTTGTAAACAAATATTTTGTATGGTATAACCTTAAAAATACGTTGTTCAAATATCACAATGCTCAAACATCTGTTATCCCCCATAAAATTATGTCACAAACTTTATATTATACATACCCAAATCCCATACATATGCAACAACCATATAGTATGAGGCATACAAAGTCCTAAGATCGAAACAATACAAATTAATGCTTTCCAAATTACCTCTTACATCATAATGACTTCAAATACTACCTTCCAACTCATACAATTTCACACCTAAACCGGCAAATTTCAACACTATTCCAAGATCACAGATTTTACTATAAATAATCCCCCCCGGTAAAATAAAGTCACAAATATTACAACCATCCTTAGTCGCATAGTACAAATTATCCAAATGCAGCAATGTAATCAAACATCATCAATGAGCTCTAATACTTGTCGCATTAATCTTGTAAAATCTGATAATGCTTTTATTGGGGAAGAAGAGGAGAGAAGAAGAAGATTACCTTATAAAACCGAAACCCTAACACTGTAGCAGTGCAACAACGGCAGCAGGCAACCGAGCTCGGTGGCTGCAATTGATATTACTGTAAAATTCCTGCTGGATAACTAAACAAGGTGAAACCACTGCTTCAAAACTTTGATAGTATCACATATTAAACCAAATGGTATAAGCCTGGATTCTTGTTAAACAAATGAGAGTTTGAAGCTTAGGTTTTACAAGCTGTTTTTGGTTGGTTTGAAYCAATTCCAAGTACTTCATATGAAACTTTTAATTTAATCTAATTTATTTTTCTATCAAACATCAAATTGGGGCAAATATTAAGGTCGATAATTTCAGGTACTCCGTAATAAGTATGAGCCAAAGAACAATCAAACTTGAATTTGATTTATAATAGAGAAATTTAATCATAGTTATTATTATTATGTATTTCCATATAAGAAGAATCAAACTTATGCATGATCAAACCAAAAGAATATTTTGCAAATTAGTTTCTGCATGAATTAAGTTTAGTTGTTATTGTATGTGGTGGTCTACAATATAATTTTTATACATTCACTCTTCTAATAATTTAGTTTCCATTCACCTGATTATGTAAACAAAATCACGCATACCTTTCCATTTCCATCCTTACAAATTCTAGTCACTTCCAAACAACATTTGGAATTTGAAATTCATAAGTTGAAATTCTATGTTTCCCAAACATGTTTATTGGAATTGAAATTTGTAATTTCAAATTCTGAAATCCAATTCAATCATTTCAAATGAATTCAATGTTTCCAAACGCAACCTTAGAATATTCAAAACCCATGAATGTGTAAAGTTATATATCTAATACTTAGAATACCATACCAATAACAATAATAACAATAATACTGATATATCTAAAACAAAGAAATACAACAATAGTGCAAAAAAAAAAATAACATTAATAATTAAAATACCATACCATGACAGCAGCGGCCAGAAGAGGCCAAATGACAGCAGCAACAACGAGCAACGGCTAGCGCAACAACAGCAGCGAATTGGGATTCAACCAAAAGAATGAGCAGCCGCGAGGAGAGAGAGGTCGCGGAGGACTGACTGGCCGTAGAGGAGAGACGAGTCACGGAGGAGAGATGAGCCGCAGAGGAGAGCCGGAGGTGGAGGGGTGCCGGTGGTGGATGGGTGCCGGAGGTTTAGGGTTTGGGAATTTGAGTCGACGCTTGGTCATTTGTTTGTTTGATGTTTTAACAAAATATGATGTAGATGACTCAAAGTCACTGATTTAGATGTGTGTATAGGTTTTTAGATTTTTTTTTTTTACTTAGTTTAAATAAAAACAAGTTATTCATGTAACAAACAAATGATATATAGCATGTTGTTAAGGATAGCTCAATGGTATCTAGGTGACCAAGGTTGGAGTCTTACTCCATGCATTTTGATTTTGGACTCCTAAAAAAGGAGGAAAAATTAGCGACTACTATAGTAGTCGCTAAACCGGTCGCTAAAACGTTTTAATTAGTCTCCATGCCTCAGCTAGTCGCTATTTCTCCTATTTTAGAGACCGCTTAGCGACTACCTATATGTCAGTCGCTAAATAGGAGACTAGTAGTCTCCAGTAGTCTCCACTGAGTATTTTAGCGACTGAAATTAGTGTCAGTCGCTAAAATCGCGTTTTTTTTGTAGTGAATTACCCATAGTTGTTGTAAAAACACATTTATTTATTACATTTAAGGAGTGGTGCTAGCATTTGATTCCAAATTATTGTTTCACATAACAAATATAGTTACTCAATTTGAACGCATTTCCCGTTTCAGTTTGCTCAATCAAACTACTGCCTAAAACGAACACATAATTACCAATAGTTGTTTTATTTGGTTGAGGAGCTCGCATGAAAACGGGAATTGAACTTGACTGAGGGTTTCCATTGTTCTAACTCATCTCTTACACAATCAACCCTTCATATAATAAAATGGAAAGCTTAACAAATTGCTATTGGAGTGTTTATCAATGCTTCTAAATGCATATATATTATTAAAACATGTTTGTTTATTGTTTCATTGATCTAGTGGTAGAAACTTATGCCAAATTGTTGTTTCGCTAAACAAATATAGTTACTAAATTTGAACGCATTTTGCATTTAACTTCGTTCGATGATCATACTGCCTAAAAGGAACACGTAATTACCCATAGTTGTTGTATTCGGTTGTTGAGCTCGTGTGAAAACGAGAATTGAACTTGACCGAGGGTTTCCATTGTTCCAACTCATCTCCTACACAATCCACTCTTTATAAAACAAAAATGTAAGCTTAACAAATTGCCACTGGAGTCTTTATTATGGCTTTTGCGTGCATAGATATTGTTAAAACATGTTTATTTATTGTTCCATTGATCTAGAGCTAGAAAATTATGCCAAATTGTTGTTTCAATAAACAAATATAATTACTAAATTTAAATGCATTTTGCATTTTACTTCGTTCGATGATCATACCACCTAAAACGAACACATAATTACCAATAGTTGTTGTAAAAGCACATTTATTTATTGCATTTTAGGAGTAATGCTAGCATTTGATTCCCAATTGTTATTTCACATAACCAATATAGTTACTCAATTTGAATGCATTTTCCGTTTCAGTTTCTTCAATCAACTTACCGGCTAAAATGAACACATAATTACCAATATTTGTTATATTTGGTTGAAGAGCTCGCATGACCGAGGGTTTCCATTGTTCCAACTCAGCTCTTACACAATCCACCCTTTGTACAATGAAAAGTTAAAGCTTAACCAATTGGAATTGGAGTGTGTATTATTGCTTCTACGTGCATATATATTGTTACAACATGTTTATTTATTGTTCCATTGCTCTAGTGCTAGAAAATGATGCCAAATTGTTGTTTCACAAAACAAATATAGTTAATACGTTTGAACGCATTTTGCATTTAACTTCGTTTGATGATCAGATCGCCTAAAACGAACACATAATTACCCATAGTTATTGTAAAAACACATTTATTTATTCCATTTTAGAAGTCATGCTAGCTTTTGATTCCAAATTGTTGTTTCACATAACAAATATAGTTACTCAATTTGAACGCATTTCCCATTTTAGATTGTTCAATTAAACTACCGCCTAAAACGAACACATAATTACCGATAGTTGTTGTATTTGGTTGAGTAGCTCGCATAAAAACGGTAATTGAACTTGACCGAGGGTTTACATTGTTCCAACTCATCTCTTACACAATCCACCATTTATATAATAAAATGGAAAGCTTAACAAATTGCTATTGGAGTGTTTATTATTGATTCAAAATGCATATGTATTGTTAAAGCATGTTTATTTATTGTTTCATTGATCTAGTGCTAGAAAATCATGCCAAATTGTTGTTTCACTAAACAAATATAGTTACTAAATGTGAACACATTTTGCATTTAACTTCGTTCGATGATCATACCACCTAAAAGCGACACATAATTACCCATAGTTGTTGTATTAGGTTGATGAGCCCGCATGAAAACGGGAGTTGAACTTGATTGAGGGTTTCCATTGTTCCAACTAATCTCTTACACAATCCACCCTTTATAAAATAAAAATGTAAGCTTAACAAATTGCCACTGGAGTCTTTATTATGGCTTTTACGTGCATATATATTGTTAAAACACGTTTATTTATTGTCCCATTGATCTAGTGCTAGAAAATGATGCCAAATTGTTGTTTCACTAAACAAATATAGTTACTAAATTTGAGCGCATCTTGCATTTCACGTTGTTCGATGATCATACCTTTGAAAACGAACACATAATTACCCATAGTTGTTGTAAAAACACATTTATTTATTGCATTTTAGGAGTAGTGCTAGCATTGGATACCAAATTGTTGTTTCACATAACCAATATAGTTACTCAATTTGAATGCATTTTCCCTTTCAGTTTCTTTAAACAACCTACCGGCTAAAATGAACACATAATTTCCGATAGTTGCTGTATTTGGTTAATGAGCTCGCATGACTGAGGGTTTCCATTGTTCCAACTCAGCTCTTACACAATCCACCCTTTATACAATAAAAAGTTAAAGCTTAACCAATTGGAATTGGAGTGTGTATTAATGCTTCTACGTGCATATATATTGTTAGAACATGTTTATTTATTGTTCTATTGCTCTAGTGCTAGAAAATGATGCCAAATTGCTGTTTCACTAAACAAATATAGTTACTACATTAGAACGTATTTTGCATTTCACTTTGTTCGATGATCATACCGCCTAAAATGAACACATAATTACCCATAGTTGTTGTAAAACCAGATTTAAACTGAATGAATGTTTATATCCTCGTTTAGATATATATGACAAAGGACAAACCAATAAAAAACACATCAAAAACCAAACAAAGCATGAACATAAGACTAAAAAGCTTACAATATTTTGAAGGAAAAAATGATTACATGATAAACCACAAACAGATAAATACTGACCTATTGACATGACTAATTAGGGCAAAGAAAATTAGTTTGCGTTCTGATACTGAGGCGCAGCTTAGAAAGAAAAAAAATAAAACGCAGTTACCACTAAAACTACCGACACGTGTAGATTACGCACTCTTATTGGGAAAACTTTTCCTATTTAGTAATACAATATTACTCAGTTGAAGCACAAAAACATTCAAAACATCCAAATAGAAGAATCACACAACTTAAAACATCCAAAAATCATAGCCAAACCACCAGATCACAAAATGATGAATTTGTACACATAGGAAACTTTTCTCGTCAAAATAAGATCGGAGGAGCAACTCAGGGAAATTGTAAGCTACAACTTAATTTTATTTCCATTAATGAAAAAATTCATTTTGAACTTCGACTTTATTTTATGTATACTACTAACTTATATATTTTTAACGATTTTTTGAAGGAATTACCAAAAGAGAATTTTCAAAAGCTAACCGCGAACACACCTGCGATCAAGATTAGGAGATTTAAAACTGCAAGACCATGGATTTGTCTAATCAATTCAGAAAGAAAACCCAATGGTGAAATGGCTTACAGTCTTGGAGTAGGTTAGAGTGTCCTGGATGGCGATAACAATATTCGACAACAAGATTTACTGCTTTTCACATACTACAGGAACAATGCCATAAGCGTCTCTGTTTTGGGAAAACATCACGAAGTTCAACATTTGCCAGAAATTGCAAACTATCTACCTGTAGCACAACCTCGTAGATGCAGAGGAAGGCATCCAAAATTGGACAAAAACTCAGAGAGCACCTACGCTGCTAGGGCTTACCTAGAACACTCACATTGGCCTAGTTTCTTGGTCAAGTTGAACAAGGGTTACAGTAGAAATGGGAATTTGGTATTGTGTTTAATCTTTGAACATATTTACTTTGATTAAATTAATTCGTACAACATTTATATTCCTCAGAATGAATCTTTATTAAATTTAAACAAATTGACAGACCGTTCCAGCTAAGTTCTCAATGGATTGGTTGTACTACGAGGGTAGGATACCATTGCAACAACACTCATTAATGGTGAAACTCATTTGCCTGTTGAACTTAGAATGTACTGCAGGGACTCCGTTTTGAAGAGCACCAAAATTACCGGATTGAAAGAATTCGAAAAGAGGTACGGTTTGACAGTGACAACAGTGCTCGCAACATTTTTTGGTTCCAGATTGTATTTTCGGGTGGGTTGTAGCTGTTTTGTCTATGGCGAGTATGGTTTATTAAAATTATGATCAAATTGTTAATCTGATATAACTTGTGCTAATTTTTTGGGAGTCACGCTAACTGTGAATCAAAACCCTTAATTATCTTAGCTTATAGTCTCTCGTAAAAAATCTAAAAAATGTCAAATGTTATCTATGTTCTACATAATGGTATGTACTCCGTATTTACAATCTTTTCGACTTAATTTTATGGTACGTACTTGAAGTCAGTTTAACTTACTCTAATCAACTTTAGTTCAGTTCAATTATTTTGGGATATTACAAGACGATAATCGTCCGACGTTATTATAAGCAATATTAGAAGCTTAAATACAATCAAAGCGTGCTATTTAATTGCCTTTTGTTATTAATATGTGTTATAAAAATTAAACTGGGGGAAATCAAGTTTAAGGATTTTTGTAAATATGGAAATGTCTGTTCTTACTTGATCTAATGATCTTTTAGTGTATGCAATTAAACATCATATAAGCCAATATTATAAGGGATGAATGACAAAAATTATATGATTTTGTACAACTTAGACAGCATTTAGATTTACTTTGTTATAGGAAAAGCATTAAAAAAAGGAAATTGACTTACATGGTCGAATTTTGGCAAAACACATTACCCAAGTTGTCAAAATTATCAGATGACAAAATTTTGAATGAAAATTACAGAATCCATAGATTTAGAAATTAATGTAAAGTACTTAAGGAATTATTTTGGCATGGCCAGAATATTACGATAGCAACCCATTACAAAATGTGTGGAGAATTGGAGATTATCTGTAATTCTTTTTCATTGGAGTGGGTAGAGTTGTAAAAAATCAACTCATTTTCAATTACCGAAAAAAATAATAACCAACCAAGTGAAAACACTCAGGCCAACCTCATTGTACTTGCATCAGTAAAAAACCATTTGTTTAAGTTACAGAGTTTCTAATACCAAAGACCAACTCGCCACATAATCGACTCATAATTTCGCCTTTTCCAAACCTCATTGTGAACCGACTAAACTTGTGATTTGTTTTAACATTTAACGATTCGTCTCATATATTTAATTTTTGCATAATTAATCCTTTCGCATACATCAATAAATTAAAAAAAACCAACAACCTATAAGAATCAAGTGACATAAACTTTTGCCTAATTGATATTTTTTAAAAAAAAAACGAATGAATGAAGTGACAGTTTAAAAACTTGACAGACATGCTACAATATAGCTGCAAATTAATTGTCAGATTCTAAAATGTCAACAATATTTTATTGATATTTTAACATTATTATGTACATTGCACCTTAAATTGTAGTTGCAGTAATTTAAATTGAAAAAAAGTCAATGTGGTAATAAATGTAAAAACGACGGGTTGCAATTTTCCAAAATTTGCTACACCAACCTTGGCTTTAAAACTCACAACTCAAAATACACATCTATGATTGAAGCGTTTTGGTTTCCCATAACAAATAACAACTACAAATCAGAAAAGAAAAACATTAATACCGGAGAAGAATAACAAATTAATCAGAGAAGATGATGAGTGGTGACTTGCTAGTGACTTTCTATATCGAAATTGATTCAATTGATTAGCTCGATGAAATTGTAAGAATAATTTATTTCCATGTTTTGATATTAACAATTTCTTATAATAATTATTCTATCTATGTTCTGTTCTTCAGTAGGATAGATAGAGTAAGTAGATCAAACCACAACTATGAAAATATACTACTTAATTAACATATGATGTTTTTCAATTTATTTTCACTAGTAGAAAAAACGCCAAATGCATCTTATTAAAAGCTCCAGTTATTGAAAGCCTGGAGCTTTTAACTATTAAAAGCTCCAGTTATTGAAAATCCTGGAGCTTTTAATAGTTAAAAGCTCCGGGCTTTCAATAACTGGAGCTTTTAATAGAATTAAAAGCTCCAAGCTTTCAATAACTGGAGCTTTTAATAGAAACATAAGTACTCATACTTAACACTTGTCTCAATTGATATTTTTTTTAATAGCCTCACCTCATAAACCCTCACGCCTCACCTCCTTCCTCCCTCATTTCACAGCCCCTCACCTCCTTCCTCTCTCTCATCTCTCTCTTTACTCTTTACTATCTCATCTCTCCCAAATCTCTTTTCTCGATCTCCCCCTGAGCAAAGCGTCGCGAAGTCTTCTCCAACTAGCCGCCCTAACTAGCCCTAACTAGCCGCCATGAGCAAAGCGTTGCGAAGTCCTTCTCCTCGAAGTCGCTGCACCGCCATATCAGGTTTGGAGTGTTCGTTTTCCTTTTTTGTTTTTTGTTATTTTTTTAAGATTTCGTGAATGAGATGAGATTTTTTGTTAAACAGATCTAGGGTTTTTGTTAAAAAATTTCACTTCTGATTTTGTTTTTTATTTTGGTTTCCTGAGTTTGGTTTCGATTTTTTTTGCTATTGTTTGTCAGATTTCGTTTTTGTTTTTGTTTATGATTTTCTTTCATTTTTTCCCCTCTCTTTGTAGATATGATAATCTGATCATAAAAGCATTTATGGTTTGATTTCGTTTTTGTTTTTGATTTGATTTCTTTTGTCTAATTTCGTTTTAGTTTTAGTTTTTGATTTTCTTTTGTTTTTTCGTTTTGAATTAAGGTTAATTTGGGTTATTTTCGTTTTGAATTAAGGTTAATTTCATTGTGATTTTTTGGCTTAATTTATGGGTTGATTTACTGATATATGTTGATACGAATTTTCTTTCGTTTTTTGTTTTTTATCTGTTTTTTAATCTCCAGATAATATGTTTATACGAATTTCATTGTGTATTTTCGTTTGGAATTAAGGTTATAGATCTGAGGTATATTCGCTTGAATTTTTTTCGTTATGTTATTTTTGTTATATTATAGATCTGAGATATTTTTATTTTTGTTGTTGAATTTGAAGGCAGTGGTGGCTACGCCGTGAGGGAGGCTATGGAGTAGGCGATGGTGGTGGCGGCGTTCGTGCAACCTGCCCATCTTTTTTTAACTGTCTAATTATTGTAGTATAATTATGGTGTAGGGAGCAAGTTATGGTGTAGAATGTATAATTATTGTAGTATTATATATTGTAGTATAGTTTTTTTTACTGTAGAATGTATATTAGCTTACATATATTATAGTGATATTTTTTACTTGTATTTTGTAATTATCAACTTTTTTACTTAATATAATATATTATTCTTTTTGGGAATTGTTGTATTTGTTTTACTTCGTATATGTATTCAATGTATATCTACTATCAAATTGTAAATATAGAAAAAAATGTGAAAAATGTAGGTGGGTTAATAGCTCCAGTCTTTTAAAAAGCTTCGAGATTTTAATGGATTAAAAGCACCAGTTTTTCGAAAAAACTGGAGCAATTAACGCACTAAAAGCTCCAGTTTTTTTATAAGACTGGTGCTTTTAATCTATTAAAATCTCCAGTTATGCTTGGAGCTTTTATTATATCTTTTAAAGTACCAGCTCCAAAAGTACCAGGGCAAAATTGGAGCTTTGAGTGGGAAAAAGCTTGGAGCTTTTGGCCTTTCTTCCACTGATTTAGGTGTTAACCGATATCCTAATTGAAAAAATTCCCAATTACGTTGACGAAATCGATGTCAGAAGGTCCAAAACGTAGAAAGCTTGGCCATGTAAAATCCATGAAATAACAAATGACGGATGGGACATTTTGACCGAGGAAAACGACATTGTAGTAGGAGACCAACTCAAGTTCACCAACAATGGAAACTCATCCTTTTGTCTGTCTGTTATGGGTCGTAGAGACACCGAGATAAAGAGGCACCCGACAATAGCTAACTATGTGCCACCACAGCATCCACCAAGGGGGAGAGGAAGGCCACCAAGAGTAGATGAAGATTCGAAAAATAGCTTTGCTGGAAGGCCTTACCTTCAACACTCTACATGGGCAAATTTCATTGTCAAGTTGTACAAAGCATGTATCAAAAATGGAAATGTGGTATGCTTTTGATTTTGACATCACTTTGCATGTTAATATTAAAACAATGGAATTTATTTATTTTGACTTATCATTATCAATAGTTAATATTAAAAGTGTTGATTTAAATTTCAAAATGTTCCAACAGAATTCTCCAAGAAATGGTTGTATAATGAAGGAAAAGATACACTGTCTACCACAATAAATCACAAGGGAAAGAAATGGGACATGAAAATCAGAGTGTACGAAGATGAATCAATCCTAAAAAACACCAAGCTCGTGGGGTTTATGAAATTCACTAATGAAAATGGATTGAGGATAACATCTGTTCTAGCATTCGAGATGACTGAACTCAGCCCGGTGGTGTGCAATGTGAACATTTTCAGTTAAACTTGTTTTTGGGTTAAATGATGAAGGACAAACAAAAGGCAGTATGTTGCCCAATTTCTGCATGAATTTGTGTTTTATTTTTTTAGATGGCGATTATTGCGTTATTATAATGACATTACTTTGCTTGTCTAATTTAGTTTTTGAATTTGTGGAACAATATTTATTGCCCTTCTAATAATTTTTGGGTAATATTTTCTTTTTATAAGATATATATTACAAAAGGGAGTGAAAAACATTACAATACATTAAGTTAATATGACAGAAATTTAAACAACATCAACAAGTTAAGCTTCACATATATATAGAAAATGAGTACTTTGCATTTGTGACAAATAAGAAATATTACCCAAATGCAAAATTAAGCACAATAATGGGAAAACAAAGCAACTAATAAATTAAATTGACAATCTACCATTGACAACATACCATCCTAGTCAAACAATAGTCACACCAGAGACAAACAAATGAAGTTAACATTCATTTGATTATCAACAAGTACCGTGTCTATTTGAACAAAATACCATAGTTGTCATTGTTTCAGTAGCCACTCAAACACAAATGGACATTACCACGAATGCTTACAACTTACAAGTTACAATATTTTAGGAATTAAGTAGAAACTCAACATCACCAGTTAACCATATAATAAGTTAACACAAACAGCAAATTTTCATTAAGACGGTGGGGCTGCTATGACACTAGCTGGTGGTTGCTTTTCTCCAATTAGAGTTTGAAAACAATTCTGGTCACGGAAATACCGATCTGGAATTGTTGGGCAAAATGGGTTACCATTCAACGGAAACATAGGTTGGGTAACTGCAGGAATACTATCATCAACAGGTGCAGTTGGAACAATGGACAGAGGCATATAGGAAGAAGCAGGCATTTGAGGAGGCGTATAGGAAGAATCAGTCATTTGAAGAGGCATATAGGGGAAATATGGATACACCATGGGCATGTATTGCACTAGCAACATCGACTGAAAAAAGAAAAAATAAAAAATTAGATGGAACTGTAAACAACTGAAGTAATTAACGAATCAAAATATATTAAAATAAAATATTGGAAGCTAACTTCCAAACTATAACATACAGTACGTACTTGTGCAGATTAAGATTTCTTTGTGGTTGAACGACGAGCGCGTTTAGATGGAGCTGGCTTTTCCACACAAGACAGAATCCTACTTTCCTCGGTCTATAAGCTGGTCTATTGGGAGCAAGGGGATCTTTAACACCACCAATTAGGTGGTTCAATGGATCAGTGAAACAACCACCATCAGCTGTATCACCACGAACAAGAGAGGATACAACATCATTACTAGTAAACACATTAAGAATACCTTTTTGATTACCTGGAGTCACAATAGGATCAGGCCTAGAACTATTTCCATTGTTAATAATGGGGGTCACAAAATTGTCAGTAGGGGTGCTAACAGGATCACACCTATTCTCATTACAACCAGAAGAGGGAGTGCCATGACCGCCATCCTTTTCAGGAACAACTAGAGAACTATCTTCAGTTGACTTGCTATGTTTCTAAATAAGTGAAGCCTTACACTGATTAATCATATCCACAATTGCATCAGCATCCTCATCGTGTTAACATGCGTCCAAACCTAAACTCTCAAATGTTACCATCAATTCATCAAACCTCTTCACATCCTCGGTCTTCGACGGATCATAATGAGCCACCTTCATATCAACATGCTTCCGTTTAACGTCTTTCCTCCAATGACTAAGAATATATTTCTCAGGCACATCGACCACCTCATGTATATCATAAACTGCTACAATATGCCTACATAAGAGGCCATAGCATTCAAACATCATACATGAACAAGAAGCTTCCTTTTTTATAGTGTCAAACTTAACTGATATAGTACACCTATCTTGAGTTGCATACTCTTTGCGTGTTTCTTTATTATATATCCAAACTTTATCTGTTAATGTAATGTCCAACACACCCTCACTAACTTGATTATTAGCAACTGGACAAACATATATTGTCTTTAAACACTCTTCTCGAATCTGAGAGAATTTGAGGTGAGTATACAATCGGCAAAATGTCCTCTCTAGGGGAAACGTGGTAACCAGCTTCTGAGTTAGCCGTGTTGAACTAGCATTAGCTTGCCTCTCCTGCTCAACCCTACACTCGGGGGCGTTATTATACTGCATCGCAAACTCATAAAGCTTTGTTTTTCTATCAACATATCCATCAAAGAAGCTATTGATAGACTCTGAACGTTGGGTGGTCATCATACCAGCCCAAAATATATGCTTGAGATATATAGGCACCCGCATCTCCCTCTCAAGGAACAATCCTGAAACAAGAACTTTGCAAACAATTCAGAAGAAAAAAACAGACAATATATATTAAAAAAAATTAAAACAAAGGAATGTATAAATAATACCATTAAGCCATTCATCTACCTCCAAATTATACTCCTTAATAACTTCACTCCAACCAGTAACAAATTCAGTGTCACTAACACTCTGATAAATAACATGAAGTAACTTCTCACTCAAGTCCTTATGGAAGGTATAACAACCCAATTTCTTAGCAAACTTCTGCAATATATGCCAAAGACACCACGAATGATGCGACTCAGGGAACTTCTCATTCACAGCCTTCCTTATGGCCAAATCTTGATCTGTAAGGATTGCAACTAGGTATTTACCACCCATACAACGCAACCAACTATCAAACAACCATCCTAATGTTTTAGCATCTTCATGGGACAACAAAGCGCATCCTAATAGCAATGTCTTCTAATGATGATTAACACCAACGAAGTTGGCAAAAGGAAGCTTATAATCATTTGTAATGTATGTGGTATCAAAAAAAAAACTACATCACCAAAATCATCGTACGCAGCCTTGCATCGAGCATCAACCCACATAACATCTTTCAGATGACCAAATTCATCCAGTTGATACTCATAAAAGAAATCATCGTTCTTATCATTCGTTTGTTTAAAAAAAGCTAACATTACATTAGCCTCACCACCTGAATACTCCAACCTCCTGGGTTTAGCTACCTCATTTCTAATATCCCTTTCCGTTAGCACCAAATTCTCCACTCCATTTTTGTCCTTAACTAAGGCACAACATATTTGATAAAACCGTAAACCAGCATCAAGATCGTTGAGCAATCTCCTCCTAATACAAGGGTTTCATTCTTCCTTACGATACATACTTATAAACCTAGTGTTGCTTGGGACAGGGGTATGGCTAACATGGTCCAACATAACATTCTTAATGCACGACAACCCTTCCTTTGTGGCGTAAGCATACGACCTAACAGGACAACCACATTTCTTTGACTTGGTAATGCCAACCTTCATTCCACCACTACCACCAATACTAGTAACACTCCTTTTACCTTTCCTACCTTTTAAAGAGCGACAACTAGGTGTAGGCTTATGAACACCCCACTGTTCACACCTCCAAGTAAGATTCCTTCTAGTCTTAGGCTCCGTTTGTTTTGACGAAAAACATTTTCCTAGAAAATGATTTTCCTCCCTCTTTTAATTTTCCTTTGTTTGTTTTGGATAGAGGTGGAAAATCATTTTCCTCAAAGGAGAAAATGTCACTTCGGAAAAGGAAAATCATTTTCCTTTTGTAGAGAAGGAATGTGTTGAGTCCCTTAAGTTTTGAATGATGACAAACCATTACGGGAAACAGGATGATTAAGTATCAATATAGTTGGTTCTGAGACCCAGCTAGTTTTGATACTTGTTTCCTCAGACAAGTTAATATTTAATGAGAATGGTTTGGAACTAACTTGTTTGTTACAGGGAACAGCTGATTATATGAAAAGCACATTCACTGGTGCGGAACCAGGACTAGCTATTTCCTTGGTTGTTATGTTGAAAAACAGTCATATATCTTTTGTTGCATGTTAACATTGTTATATGTGCAGTATTAGATCGATTCCAAGACTTGAAGTGTGAATCCTTTCGCAGACATTCGAAGAAAGAAATTGTGTTCAAAGATTGAAGTAGTTGAAGGAAGATTCAAGTTCTTGAAGATTACATGAAGATTCGAAGGATTGTAATTTAGAGTTTAATTTAAGGATATTCATGTAATATGCTTTGTAGTATGATTGAATGGTAATGAACTAAGTGTCTTAAGTGTTTTTGAGTGTGTTATGAATTCTGGTAAAAAGCTTGGAACAGAATTCATAACACACTCAAGGAACCAAGCTGGGGAACCAGTTATGTTCCTAAATGGAATGTTGGCTGCGGTTTTGAAAAAGGGTTTTTCTAAAATATTTTAAAGGATATTTTGAAATAATATTTGCAGCTGGAAATATAGATGAATATGTGTATATTGCCATAAAACTTAGAGTATATATCTTGTTCGATCAAAATCTTAGGATAAAGATGAACAAGATAAATACTTTCCATAAAACTAATCTTGCCTTGTTTGGCAAGAATAGATTTATGGAAACTAGGGTTTAAGTCAATATACATTTAAATATACATCTATAGTTCCACATTCCATAACTCTCTCCACGGATTAAAAAAGAGAAAAATACTTTGAGAGAAAAACACAGAAAGCACAAGTCCATTACTATTTAGTCATACACGAGCATAAGTCGAGCTTAAAACATTCTCTTACTTAGCTTTTGAAGAAGTAGTTCATAAGAGAGAAAGATTGCTCTTGTAAAGGCATTCAACAGAGGGGTTGAAGGTGGAAGTGTTTGTGAGTCTCAAAACACAAGTTGGACTTACGAGTGTGAGGATCGATTACGATTCAAGTGATGGGGTGTCTGCCGTCGAGAAAGACAGTTAGAATGAGAAGGTTTCTTTGTTTTCAGATTGATATACAAAAAGAGCTTAGTAGAGGATGTAGCCAGAGGTTGGGTGACTCGTTAAATCTGTGTTTCTTTACTGCTTTACCATTCCGCTGCGTATAGAGAACTAACTGTTATTCATTAGTAAAAAAAGAAAAATTGATGTCACAGTCATATAATTCACATTCCCCCTCTTGATTTTAGAACCTTCAATTGTATCAAGCAAGCTTCTTTGAAGAGTAACATCTAGAGAAGTCAAGCATGAGTATCAAGATTAGGAAGATCGGATTATATAGCAAAACACCAAGTTTAACGGAAGCACTATGCATGTGGAAAAACAGGATAAAAATGTATTATGGAGATTGACTATGAGTGTGGCTCGTGGTCAAAAATAGTCCCAACACGATCATGAAACTTGACTCTGAAGGAACAAGACTCCAAAGAAGACAGTGAACTTGGTGACTGCGATTCAATTTGCTCGGAGAAAATGCACAGATATGTAATACTACAACAGGCTATAGGTGAGGCAGAGTATAAACGATATTTCTGGATGCACAGTGCAAGAAATTTGGGATACTCTTGGAACTTGTTTATGAGGAAACAGCGATGGCTAAAAAGATCCAAAATTGATTCTATATGTCTAAATATGAATTATTTGTGCATGGGTGAAAGTTAATTGATGTTTTCGTAGATTCATGACAATAATCAATGATCTTAGATCCCTTGGGAAAAGTTTTTCTGATGAGGATCTTGTGAGAAAAGTATTGCGCAGTTTAAAAGATGCATGGACAGCCAAGATCACTACTATTTATGAAGCCAAAGATTTGTTTACATTGTCTTTGGAACAGCTGATTGGTTCCCTCATGACACATGAGTTATTGATTGACTCTAAGTCTGAGAAGGAACCTGCCAGAGGCATTGCCCTAAAGGGAACAGTAGAAGAGGATGAAGATGAGATTGACATGATTGCCAAAAGATTTGAGAGAACGCTCCGTGATTAGAGGAAGAACTTCAAAGGTAAAAATTTTAAGAAAACTAACTCATCTTCTATAGGGTGCTTTAAGTGTGGAGAGAAGGGACATCTAATCAGAGATTGTCCAAAGTGGAAGGACAAACAATCCAAGTCTGGAGAAAAGCGAGCTTTCAAAAATGCTATGATAGCATCAATGTGGGGTGATTTTGACTCAGGATTTGATGAGGATGAAGAATCACCTAAACCTAGTGTTTGCATGACTGCCTTTGCAAGCATCGAGGGAAACAACACTGATTCCGGAACCAGGAGGGGAACCAACAAAATTGAGAAGTGCTTGATGGCCAAGAAGGATGTATTGCATGAACACAAGGTAAACCTAGAACAAGTTAGGCAAGATATGCATGAGTATGACAGAGATAATATGCTAGCTTGTATAGATTCTTTGTTAGATGAATGTTATAAAATAGGTGAAACATACATAACTGGAAAAAGAGAACTTAAAGAAAAAAGTGCTGAATGTGAAGTTGCTATTGCCAGTTGTGATCACCTTGAAGATGTTTGCCATGACTTGAAAGATCAAGTGGCGGAGCTTGAAGTTCAATTGGATAAGTGTAAGGTGGAACTAGAAAAGGCCAGATCTTCCAAACCAAACTATCCATTTGATGGTGAAGAAGATCTGATCTCCTGGTTCCCCATAGACTTATCAGCCTCAAGTGAGTCGATTGATTTTTCAGCAGCTAGAGGGAAAGCAACCTTTTGTAGCAAAACTTCTCTGTTGAAAGCCTTTGAAATACTGGCTAGCAACCTAGAAGATCTTCACAAAGAGAATGCTTTACTCAAAGCTGCACATTATGATGTTCCCCCCATAGATACTAGTGATGAAATCAGTGAACTGATAGATGAATATGATGGAAAGCTGTGGGAGCTACATGCTGAGATTCATAGATTAAAAGAGCAAAAACAGCCAGTGATTTCTAACATGTCTATGGATAGTTTGATTCAGAGTCTCAATTTACAACTTGATTCCTTGAAAAGTGATGTTGTTGTTTTAAAAGAAAAAAATGAGTTGTTAATTGAGAATCTTCAATCAAGAGAGAAAGAACTTCATGAGAGATACAGACGTGTGAGTAAATTACTCACTGCACAGGAGACCTTAGAGACTTTGACATCAAAACGAGGTAACCAAGGGAAAGTTGGTCTTGGTTATAATAAACGAGGAACCAGGACTAACTGGTCTCCCAGAGAAACCACATGGATCAGGGAATTCCAAAGAGGTAAGTATGTTATGTCTAAGGACATGCATGTGTG
>SNQN01007623.1:18392-32601 GCA_008642245.1 Bassia scoparia | reverse complement strand
GCCATACTAAGCACTGCCTTACTATATGCGTTAATCAAATAATTGAAGTACGATTAMCTTGCCTACTTGAGTGATCAAATGTTAAGGTTAATATATATAGAGTGATTGAGCAAAAGGGCATTAGTAATTACTRTATTAATTAAGTTGTTGTGGATGTGTTGAAAATCTAAACAGGAAATATAGTCACTGCTTTCATTATTGCTTTGCATGCGTAGCCGATGTGAATTCCCTGTATATGCTCTACGTACCCTCAAGTAGTAATTATGGTAAGAATGTCAAAAGCGGCACAATATACTCTTTAACAATTGAGCAAATTCCCATGACAAGGAAGTTATTTCTCGTGAATTAAAATTTTCTTATGTTAAAGTTCTAATTGATACGGAGTACTATTTTAATTTCTCTTGCATATTCTCTAATTGATTCATTATGATTATTTACTTAGGATAGCTTGTTTTCAAATCGTATCTAAAGATATGATACGTRTTCATACTTTATTATMGTATTAGAGTCAACGTRACACCAATGTCAAGGTTTCAAATCTTTCCTYTCTCTYCCTAAGTRGAATTAATTTGCRTCATGTATGAGTGGTAAATTAATTCTTACGTCAACCAAACGAGTCCTWAGTCATTAGGTTACATGGAACTATAGAATTATGAGTGTAYGACTAATATTGCCTTCATTTCATATGGAAGTGATCCAAGTTAAGCAACACGAGCAAGCTAAAAACGGTAAAAGACACCTTAAAACCAAGTAAGAAATTTAATTTAGAATTCTTATGAAGACCTTGTTTAACAAGGGAATCTGGGGGATATTAGTAGTGTTCTTAGAGTTTGAAAATACATTTTCGTGTGTTTAGTGTTTTGTGCAAGTCTTTTAACCTTGAAACAGAAAGGGTCTGTTTACATTAATTGAACTGAATGGAGCTGAGCTGAATTGAACTGAACTAAATTGAATATTTTATTAGAAAGAGAAATTGAGTTAAGAACTGAATGGAGCTGAACTGAACTGAACTGAAAATAAGCTAATGTAAACCGGCCCAAAATTGATTAATTGAAGAAGATATTTTTCTATGCACAAATACAACACAATGGAAATTACAATTGACTATATAAAAAGAGCAAGTATTATATTCCTATTTGATCATTTTGCAGATATAAATTGTTGATAGCAGGAGAGTAAACTGCTAATTTGGCATTAATTCACAACAAGATGTGATTAGTAACTTAGCAAACAGTACTTGATACGGAAGCAGTCATTCATTAGAAATGATTTTTGCAAATTTATTGAACATCACTAGCTAGTTTAGTACTCCGTTGTATTCAATTAGGCTTACTGAGATGAGATTGTATACTTCAGAGGAAAATAACAGATTATGGAGGGAAAATTGACATCTACCAAAACATGCAGCTCTGCATCACAGTATATTGCAATAATCTAAGCACAAAGCTAGTTAATACTTACTCCGTACATTACAGCATTAAATTAAAAACTCTCAGTTGATTGATGATTCAAAACCCAAAAACCTTCTAACACTTGCATTAGCTTTTCTTTGCACGCTATGCGTGCTTGAATTTTACGGAATTTTTTTTAATTATTATTTCTCACTTAAATCTGAATTTTTTAATTTTTAATTTTTATGTTTAATCTTTAATTGTCTTATAAATTGTTGTAGTTGTATCAATTTAAATTTTGATCTTAATTATATTCTTCTTTTAGCATGCATATATTTATGTTAGTTTATATTTGAACTTTATTTATGTCAGTTTGTATTGGAGCTTTATTTCCTTTATACACATTTTAAATTAGGAAAAGAATTGATTGAGGAAAATCAATATAGGCAATTCAATTATTATTGAAAGGGTATTTAAGTCTTTGTATAGGGGGACACCATAGCTCTCCCCTTGACTTATATAATAGAGATCAGAACAAAATATGCATATACTATTATACTTGCATCAGTAGACAACCAAAATAAGAGCCAAACACTAGATCTTCTTCCCAAGAAAGACATAAGTGAGTACATCTTTGGTCTCCAACGAAGCCTTCAGTATTGCCAATCCCTGCAAAAATACATGCATTTATCAAAAACCCTCATTTTCATAATTGGACGATGACCATGATAYCCCTTTTAGGGAATGGTTCTCAAATTGGTTCACTTACCTTGTGAAAGAGAGGAATGAGCTGTGGATGGTGCTTGTGGCCCTCAGTTGGAACATTTGGTGCCATAGGAATGATATTGTGTTTAGGAATGTTGGTGCTAACCCTGATACGGTCCTTAAGAGAATGAATGGAGATTTAATTAAGTGGAGGGAGAACTTTGGTGATTCTTCGCTGATGACAAGTACTTCTACAATGCTGAGACACTCTACTACAAGAAGCAATCGGACAAGCTGGGTGCATGGTTTATTGACTACTGCTTGCGATACGGTTGTGATTGTGGATGGGGCTTGGAAAGCAAAGGGATCTACGTGGAAGGCTGCAGTTGGGATTGTTGTTAAAAAGGATGGGATTGCTCTCTCTGCGGAAGGAAGACGAATTTGGGCTGCTGATGCTACTCAGGCAGAGTTCATGGCTGTGCTGATGGCTTTGAAGGAGGTTCACACCACCACTGATAACGTAGAAATTTGGACTGACTGCCAGTCCATTGTGGATTGCTTGCATGATAACCAGAATGCGCCGGTTGCGTGCACCAATATCCTTCTTGACTTTCTTGATTTATGTAATAATTTTAATTATGTCTTAGTTAGTAAGGTTAGTCGTAATTCTGTTAATGAAGCCCATGTACTAGCTACTGTTGCTAGGAAAGGGTCCTAATGTTGTTTTTGCTCTTTGTTTCTTTGCCAAAAAAAAAAAAAAAAAAAAAACATAAATCATAACATCACAAATGTAAGTTAAATAAGTGAGTACACATTACCTCCTTGAGACCAACTTGATTCTCAACTTCAACCAAGGAAGCAACATCCTTGTCACAAAAGTTATTCATCATAGTAATACCAGAAATGGTAGACATGGGCTTCACTTCAAGATTATCCATGACCATATAAGTCACAACACCTTTAACATAACCACCACTTCCGGCATCGCTTGACGGTGTCGCCTCGTTATCTTCGAAACCTGTTGTTGTTGGCCCAACAACTCTCACCTCTTTGTTCATTACTCCCAGACAACGTGGACATTGTGTTCCTTGCAAATAAGTTACAGAATGACAGCCACATGAGCTACACCTATAGAGTTTTCTCACTTTTCTGGTACCGATGTTGTCAGTTAACGACAACAGAGGAACATTAACAGCTGATTTGGGATTCAGAACAGAATCCTTGTTGTGATCAGACTGGAAGAACTGATTGTTTAGAGACTCGACACTTTTATAGAGGCAACCCACCATTTTTTTCTGATTCAAGAGCTTCACCACAGTTCCTAGTGGCAAAGACATCATGTGGAAGATCAAGTCCACAAATTCTTTGCCTGCTTCGCCGAACAGAACTTTGTTTGTTGAAGTGTCGTCTACCAACAGCTTCAAGCTAATTATCTCAGTCTCCCTCTTTGCCTTCTTCACCTCAATTCTCTCCCAGCCCCGAGAGTTTGGAGGCCTAGGGCGAAACTAGGATTTGGGCCCCATTTAAAAAGATTTATTTTATAAAATATAAAAAATTTCCTTTTATTTTTATTCAAAATGTATAAATAAACTAAATAAATTATATGTTTTTTATGACTTTGCACTAAAATTTACTTTCTTCCGTAACGAAATAAATACAACAGTTGTATTAGAACTTCTCTCAATGCAAAATAAGCTAATAATGGGTTAGGTAGTGAATTAGTGTAATGGTCCAAAAATAAAATGAGGAAAATAATATGGCATGAAAAAAACAAAACAACTAGCAAATTGTTCCAAAATATGATAATTTTGCCATTAATAATATAATAAATGGGGAAAGTTATACAATTGTTGCAAGTTTTTTGTTACACCAAAATATAGAAAGTGTTGCATGTTTTTACGTTACAAAGGGAGTACATGAAAAGTTTAAGGTGGAAGTTTAACAAAGGGTCCATTTGAAATGGGAAAAAAGTTTAACAATCATAAGTAAAGATAACATGAGGGTTTATCAATGGGCCTAAACAGCAGAAACAAAAAGAATAAATGAGAAAATAGAAAGGTCTTTAACAATTACGGAGTAAAAATAATACTATGAAAGTAATAAAAGAGTGAATGAGAGCAACAAGATTCGAACCACGAATTCCATCAATAGTGTGACTGTGAGTCTGTGACATATCACATATGTACGTAATAGGCAACTAACCACTGGGCTACTTTATTAGTATTACATCTTGTTATAAAAGTTTTGAGGATACATGTTATATCTGCTACTTACTTTAGTCTTCTGACTTGGGGCCCTGGGCAGTGGCCCCAGTTACCCTGGGTCAGATACGAGCCTGTTCTCTCCAACTGTGTTTTTTCTGTACTATGCTAAGACAAGTAGTAATTCTTATTTTTTGGAGGCATTTTTTTAGTTCTTTACCATTTTATTGAAGCCTTGAATTAACATATACCGAGAATAATGCTAGAGTCATATGACTATTTGAGTGTTACTTTTGCTGAGAGTTTATTACTCCCTCCGTTTTTTAGATGTTCCATATGGTTTTAGCATGGGATTTAAGAGTTGATTGAGTTGGATAAAATAGTTGAGTAAGTTGGGTAAAAAAGTTGAGTAATAAGTTAGGTAAAAAGAGTAAATGTGTGAATGAAAATTTTTTGGTAAAAAAGTAATTTTGGGTGAAAAGATTGGGTAAAGTAATGAAAGTTGACTTTAGAAAGAGGTAATTCGTTAATGTTAGAATAAATAAAGCAGGTAAAATGTGAAAAGGTTATTTTTAGATTAGTTTGGAATAACTATTTAAAAACATCCCAAAATGAAAACTGGAACAACTAAAAAAACGAATGGAGTATGTTGCAGGGATAGAGTTAAGATAAGATTCTCATAATAGGAATAAGGATATACGGAGTAATTTGTATCCTTTGTTTGGTATAAGATGGGGATAAATTATAAAGTTACCTTATTATACTTGGGAATTGTTTGTTTAGGGAGATAAGAGAGTAGAGATAGGGATAAGAATGGAATGATTTAGAAATTTAGTACAGTATTTATTTAAAGGGATAAAGATTATGAAAGGGGATAGAATTTGGCTCTTATCCCTCAAAATCAAGACCTTTGGGAGGGTGGTATAAGGGGGAGGGATAAGAATAGAGTTTGAAAATACGTTTTTACTCTTAATAAATGGAAAGGAGAAGAGGGAAAATGTAGAGAAATAATAATATAAAAGTAATTTTGCTACTAATTCCAATTATATTCCCTATACATTCCAAACAAGGGATAACACTCATTTTATCCTTATCCCTATTATAAAATCATTATCCTTTTTCCACCTTTTATCCTTATCCATATCCCTACGACATACAAATTAAAAACGCCCCGTTGCTACTACATTACTTAAGCTGTTCTGACTTCTGAAGCAACTAAATAAGAGCATCCTTATCAATGAATGAAAAAATTATTTGAGTCACTATAACATTATCATAATAACTAAAAATAGGAACAGTGAAACAAACAGCTACATACGAACCGTTCGCGAAGCTGAACAATTCGTGAGAATTGTTTGTCTGAAAAAAGGCTGAATCTTCTACTTTCATTGGGAAAATTCCTAGTCAATCCAGTGGATTGACAAGATTTGGAAATTCAATGACATTTTGGTAAATAAAATCAAAAAAAGAAAAAGATTAATGACAAAATTGTAAATAAAATATTTCATCTATTTACAAAAAGGCTATTGGATTGCCAATTTTTGTCAATCCACTGAATGTCTCTGGCAGCCCTCCAATGCCAAACAATGCAACTTGTTGGTATTGTATCCATTGATCTCAAATGTTAATAAACTTATTAACATAATATGTTTGTAACATTAATAAATTTAAATACATTAATAAAAGAAAAAAAATAAAATTACCAATAATCATAGTTTTTTATTTTCTTTAAAAAGACATTCATTTTGATATATTTTTAACAAGAAAAAATTGTTAATTATGATTATTAATAGTAATAATTATTGAGTATGTATCACATGAGATTATTTTTGTATTTAGATTTTAATAAAAGATAAAATGAGGTGGGGTAACAGAATAAAAACATGAATATATATTTTTTTGTTTATGGTTAAAGAGAGAAAGTTAGATGTATTATTGTACTCCGTATTTGTTTGGTTGAAGTAGATGAGAGAGAAAGTAAGAAAGAGAAACATAAATAAATTTTTTTGGTTCATGGATAAGGATGCTCTAAACACATTTCTTATACTTGTAATAATTGATAAAAAGCTAAGTTGCATCGATACGGGTACGGGGACATATACAAGTACGAAAACGGGGATTGGAAACGACAAATCCAAAAATTATAGAGTACATGTACGATTTTGGGGACGATGATTCTTTAATTATAAATCTGATTTTTTAAAAACAAAGAACTATAAGCAAAGTACACAGAGGATTGATAGCCTCAAACCTACCTCGGTTTTATTACCAATATTTCTTGGGTTTTTTGCGTCATCAATTCTCTCTCGTCTTTGGTTTCATTTATTGATTTCCTTTATTTACTTAATCTATACCTATTACGGAGTATATTAAAATTCTCACCCAAATATACATGTGACACATGTCACATCTTAGTTCCCTACAAACTCTTATTCATTGCTTTCTCACATCAACATGTAAAGTGTTACTTCTTCTGTTTTTTTAAAAATTGCACTAGTTTCTATATACGGAAAATTCATATTAATTGCACCACTTTCATTTCTCACTTTTTTTAGAACCACAATTAAAATACTATTTTATACACTTAGGTCATGTTCTCGTCAAGTGAATTTTGTTTAACTAAATTTATTTTTACTGAAATTTATCTAAATAAGTTGACGAGAACATGACCTTTATTAAAATATTCATCAATATACTTATTTTAATCTCTTTTTTCCTCTTTTTGACCCCACCTCATACCTCATCATAATCTCAAATTTTGTCTCAAAAACCGTGAATCGCAAAGTGATGCAATATTTTAAAAACGGAAGAAGTATATCATTTTCAAATTCCTTTTCATTGTCAACTTTATTTTGAATTGTACAATAACTTCATTCATCTTTACATTTCCTTTCATTTCTTTCAAATACAAATTTACACTCTTTAATTACATCCCCCATCTCACTCAATTTCCATTACATTTTTAAAGGTATTTTGTGACAATTTTCATACTAAAACAATCATTTTTTGCCTTTTATTTTTCTCATATTTAGGCATTTTCATTTTCCAACTTATTCTGTTTAATATTTCCAAAATTATATAAAAGATAAAGCCTAAGAACAAATATCGTCCGTGCAAAACACGAGTAAAAAAACTAGTTGCAATATATTTATTCTACCTTGTTGATTAATCTAGTTGCAATTTTGAATTATCTAGCTACATGCCTACATCTATGTGCAAAAGCTAACATAAACAGTGCTAATGTACAAATTGCTGATAACAGGAGCGTAAACTACTGATGTAAACATGTAACTAGTACTCCGTAACTTGGCAAATAGTACGATACGGAGCAATCATCATTAGAAATGATTTTTGCAATTTTATTGAACATCACTAGCTAGTTTAGTACTCCGCAGTGGAGTATTCAAAGGCTTTCTGAGATGAGATTGTTTGTATGGTGCATATTGGACAGAAAATTGACATTTAGCAAAAGAYGCAGTTCTACATAACATTATATTGCAATCTAAGCATWGAGTTAATACTTGGAGATTATATTACAACATCAAACTAGAATCACTCAAAAGGTTGATTCATCAAACCCAAAAACTTTCTAACAGCACTTAAGAGATCAAGACATAAGAGCTTAAAGCTTTAGCATAACACTATATACATATTCTCATTAGACCATTAGTAGACAGCAACCAAAATAAACCAGCAACAAAATGCATCCAAGTCCTGAGCAAAATGATATCAGACTAAATCTTCTTTCCAAGGAAGACAGAAGTCAACAGATTTGGTCTCCACGAAGCTTTCAGTATTGCCAATCCCTGAATCAACACACACAAACCCATTTTCATAACATCACAAAAATCAACAAAACAATTGTACGTTTTTAAAAAAGATGAATTATAAGAACATTATATCTTGGGAGACCAAATGACTCATACTCACAAAGACATCTTGATGCGAAACTTGTTATCATAGTCAAACCGAATTGCGACATGTCAACTTCCAAGTATCCATGATATAAGTCAAACCATTCACAACACCTCTACCGCAAGAGGTCCCATAGCTGTTGAAACGCAGGCTGAATTAAGTCTTCTGTCCGCATTCCCGCACGACATGCTGTACAAACTGCCCTGCGCATTCGAAGTAACATAAGTGGTAGTGCAAGACACTTGTATCTTCGATCTAGTGTCGCTATGGATGACCCTTTCGCAGTTAACGAAACAGAACATTCACAGCTAATTTGGGATTCAGAACACGAATCCTTGCTGTGATCAGACTGAAGTACTGACTGTTGAGACTCGACACTATTGTAGAGGTTCCCAAGCACACACTTTTTTTTCTGATCAGAGTCTCACCACATTCAGTGGCAAAGACATCATGAGGAAGATGAATCTACAAATTCTTTGCCTGCTTCGGCGAACAGAACTGTTGTTCTAAGTGATCTACTAACGCTTCAAGCTTATCTTTGCTTCCATGTTGCATCTTCACCTAAATACTCAAAAGTCTCAAACAGATTTTTACAAGAAGTTGGTTCTTTTGGTGTTTGGGATTGGGGAAGGCATGTATTTTCAGAAGAAGGTTGATCGATTAATAAAACTTGAGTAGTGCTCAACTTAGGGAGTAGGATAGATCAACTTACGAGATGATAGGTGACTAATTATAATGTAATACTTCCTTTCTAAGCAAAAAAAAAAAAAAAAAAAAAAAAAAATCACATCACTGCGACACTAGCAAAATTACGAATTCTACACAATTTGGAGATTATAATCTATATATGTAACTCTACTAAGTAATCGACTTCCATATTTTTGGTTAAAAAATATTTTCCAATAAAAAAAAATTATATAACACAATTTACTATAGTTTTTTTCACTCTTCTTTAAGATTATTTCAAGACCCAATAAAATACATATTCTTTTTATAGAATTTTCCCTTTTTTAATGAAAAAATTACAGCTTAATCCCACCTTTGAGTGGTCTTCCAAATAAACCGACCTTTCAATTATCCCATAATAATCGACTTTGGGGGACTCTCCAAAAATGATCCCTAACCTCGTGAGTCATTGTCACCTAATAAGCAGGTTAATAATGCCATGGTCGCTTTCTCATTGATTTATAATAACTAAACATAATATTCTTAATTAACAACATTAACTTTAATTAACCTCAGACCACATCCTCCACACCTACTACCTACCGCACACTGCCACCACTACCATCTACCGCACACCCACCAACACCACCATCATATCTGCACTCCTTCTCACTCTCACATCCACGCCAACCCTCACCCTCCAAATTAGCCCCACGATTTTGACTCTGTTATAGACTCTGTTTTAGGTGTCATATTAGGAGATAAATTCAATATTCTTAAAGATTTGAAGAATTATTAGTTTCGTCTGATTTTATGTATTTATGTTATGTATTCATTTGTTTGCTGATTTTTTCCCCCTTTCAATCTTATTTACTGCTATATTACTTCTGATAAAATTATTTGCCTGCCTTTCATTGATTATTGAAGGTTTATATACACTTTAATCTAGTTAATTCTATCCGAAAATAAAATAAATATAATACAAATAATATATCACAAAAAAACTAGATCTACAATAATAGAATATTGGATATTCTAGATATATTAACACACCCCACAGTCGAAACAGGAGGATACGAATGTTGAGATGGACCGAAATCGAGAAATAACCAGTCGCGGCACGACTTTTCGTGAAGAGTACGTCTGATAGACGAGAAGGAACATGCATTAACACGAACCTCCCTTCTGACTTTTCTGCGGACAAATGAAATATCCAATTAATATGCGTTAGGCTGCTGATGATGAACATGATTAGCAGAGATAAATGGCACTATTATCACAATAATAACTAGAGTGGCTTTGGAGATAGGACAAAATCACCAGAAGAATTGCTGACCACCAAGATCAAAACAACACGCACACACCCACGGATATCAGCCTCGCACTAGATTTGACAACGTAGGTTGTCGTTAGAAGACCAGAGATACAAGTTACGACCAAGAAACACCAATCTCCGACGATAAGAAACGACGAGTATCAGGATCCACCCAATCAAGCAATCGGTATGTATTGAAACGAGGCGAAGCAACAGGAGGATCGATAACAGTTGACAAACAGAACTCAGAGTTGCCTTGAAAGGTAAAATGATGCGCTTTAAGGCTGCATAATGAGCATAGGATATTGCAGAACAAAACTTTGCTGACAGCCATAAGAAAATGTCAGGACGAGTAAAGTAAATATGCAAAGCACACACAACGACGAATTAAATGACGATCATCAAAGGGACCATCTGGGCCATCCATTTGCTGTGGAATCAACCGAGTAGAACATGACTTGCAGTTGCATGCCGGCACAGAAATGATTCTTACAAATTTCTGAACAAAATAATACACTTTCCCCCATGGTAGAGAACAAGCAACAGCCCAAAAAGATAACTCAAACTCGCGAGGTCTTTCATTAGCCAAACTCCACCGCTAAGGAGATACAATATGCCGACGAAGGAGTCCGACGACACAGTGAGGCAATATCATCAACATAAAAGAATGTAGCATAGCACGTTACATGGCGATAGAATGAACAAAGAAGTGTCCAAAGTGTGTATTAACAAAAACAATAACTGCACAAGTCACTAACGGTGATACCAAGCCCGAGAGCTTGTTTAGACATATAAAGCTTGCAAGACAGACAACATGATCAAGAAGCAGATCTTTTGAATACCACATAGCTGTACATATACACTGTTTCATGAAAATTACCATGAAGAAAATGCCATTTTGACATCCAATTGATGAATAGCCAGAGTTAGATCTTACCAATAATAGACATATTGGATATTCTAATATATTAACTTCGATTGTTAGTCTGCTTTGCTGATTGGAGTGGTTTCTTACTTTAGATTTGGCATGAAGTTTGAGGTCAATATGACTGCGCCGGCCTTCATCGTGTGATTATTGTATCATTTCGTGAGCTATTTTTCAATTCTGAGTACCCCATAGGGCATAAGTGTTTGTGTTTCAAGGCCTGAATATGGCGTTGCTTCTGCCTGTGTCTTTTACCGAAAGAGGGGGACCTTACTTTGGCCCCAAATCGAGCTTTCTTCCTACGATAACAATGGAGCGAATGGGTGGAGATGGAAAAGGTTTTGTTTCAATGAGAGAGAGAGGAGCTGAGATAGAGAGATGGCAGAGAGAGTGAACGAGGAAGGAGAGAGAGTTAAGGGGATCTAAAAAAAGGAAAATTAAAAAAATAATGGGAAATTCTACATGGTGGCCCTAAGTTTTGTCGTAATCTATATGGTGACATACTAAATTTTTGTATTCTACGCTATGGCACTAAGTTTTTATTTATTCTACGCAGTGGCATAATTAATCACTTAAGCTAGCCATTTAGACCCTAATCATATTTCATTAACCATTCTAATTGTAATTACTAACCTACCCTTATTCTTTAATCAAAATTACAATTATACTTATTATGTTTTTTCAATTTCAATTAAACTAATTTTAATAACTTTGCATTTTCAACTCAACGTTATGTCGAGTACTCGTTGACACTTCGTCTTCTTCCCTCCTCTGTACTACAACTCCATTTTCGTCTCACTCTCTTCCTCCCTTCTACCATTGTTTTCAATTTCACAATTATTTGGTGTTGTTGTTTTCGTGCTGGTGTCGCAGATTCAATTTCGCAATTTCTCAATTCATCAAAATCGCTCAATTTCACGAAGGTTAGTCGCGATTTTTTTCCCAATTATTTGGTGTTATTGTTGTGGTTTTTGCTTGTTTATTGTTATTTTTTGCTCAAATTCCATGTATTCTGACTACTTGAACTCGGCTTTGGATTCATTGCTTGGATTCATAATGAATGATGTCGGGGGATTGAAGGGAAGAGAAGTAATTCTCAATAGCTTGGATTCACAATGAATGATGTGAAGGGATTGAAAGCAAAGTTGATGTCGAGGAAGACGAAGTAATTTGCAGTGGCACTCGACAATTCAACATAACGTTGAGTTGAAGATGCAAAGTTATAAAAATTAGAATGGTTAAAGAATAAGTATATGATGTAATTTAATTGACAATTCGGCAATGGGTTTAATTGAAATTGAAAAAAACATAATAAGTATAATTGTAATTTTGATTAAAGAATAAGGGTAGGTTAGTAATTACAATTAGAATGGTTAATGAAATATGATTAGGGTCTAAATGGCTAGCTTAAGTGATTAATTATGCCACTGCGTAGAATAAATAAAAACTTAGTGCCATAGCGTAGAATACAAAAGTTTAGTATGTCACCATATAGATTACGACAAAACTTAGGGCCACCATGTAGAATTTCCCAAAAATAATCTAATTTTAACCGGAAGAACCGGTTGCAAGTCAATGGGTGTATTTTTGGAAGACAAACATCAAAGGTCGGATTATTCTGGGATAATCGAAAGGTCGGTTTATTTTTGGAAGACCACTAAAATGTCAGATTATCCCTGTTAATTTTTCCTTTTTTATTTTAGTTTTTCAATCTATATATTTTTCCCCATAAAAATATAATTTTCAATAACGAATTAATCACGTAATGTTCTTTAGTCCTTTTTAGGAATCTTAAATTACAATTTAATTTTTAACTCTTTTTTGAAAAGTTAAGAATGATATACGAGTACTACATAATGTTGTATAACCTTTATAAGAAATCACATGCTATAGATTTTTATTAATCCATTAATCTTAAAAAATTATCTAATAAAGAAATAAAAAGAAAGAAAAAAGGGGTCATGTAAGAGAGATAAAAAAAAGTTTTTTTACTAAAAAGTGTAGCCAGTAGTACCGTTTACTATTTTGGCACGTAGGTAAGACGATAATTATTGCAACACAATTTAAAATTGTTTTTTTTACGGGGAAAATTGGGTTATGTACTTATGTTATATGGAGTAATTAGTATATATATAGTCTTTATGGTTAAATTTAAAATTTAAACATACATATTATTGTCGCTTTCTTCTTTCTGCTCTGACTTCTCTCTTAATTCCCAAAACCCTAGTCTCCATTATAAAAAAAAAAATCAAAGGGGCTTCCATCGATTTTATTTGGTGGAAAGTACCAATCTAATTTTATTGTCTTTTTTTATTTGCTTATTCAAGTTTTGTTTTTGTACGAATAATAATAATTCCTCTAATCATTTCTCTCTTGAAATTAAAGAAAGAGTCTTTTCTACATCGAAAAAAAGGGTTTTCCTCTTCTCGATCCTTGCGAGAATCTTTTGTTTGGTGTCGTAATTTTAGTTGATTGATGGAGAATTGTGCGGTGTTGAACAATTATAAACAATAAGATCAGATTCATCAATTCTATTTCAGAAGTACAACAGATCGAGAAGCCCCCTTGTTAGAAGGTTGTATGACTTGTATCAAACATACCATTGATGTGGAAGAAGGTATTTCAAATGACGATACAACAAATCGATCATAGTTTTGCAAAATTTGAATTTAATTTGTCCAATGTTGTTATTTATTTGTTCAATTTGTTGGTTTTAATTTCTATTGTAGATGTCTTAGGACTCTTTTATTGATGAATTAATTTTACTTTTAAAAAAACTTAAACATATCGCCAAAAATACATAATTTAAATGACAAATTCATGCATTAATTGATGTAATTAATGTTTAGTTAATGTCAAATATTCTGTATTTAAAGTAACATTTTTTGTAAAATTTAATTACGAGAATTTTTTTTACGTGAATTTTACCAAAATACCCTAATTAGTCGAGCTTAAAAATTTGTCCAATGCTATTATTTATTTGTTGATTTTAATTTCTAGTCTTTTACGCACGCGATGCGTGCAACTTTATTTATATCCTATTATTGTTTTAGTGTTTCGAAAAGTTTATGTATGAGATTTTTTTTTATAG
>SNQN01007622.1:5904-26429 GCA_008642245.1 Bassia scoparia | reverse complement strand
CAGACAGCCAAGAAGAAGAAGGAAAGGAAGAGAAAAGAGGAGAAAAGAAAAGAGAAGAAGAAGAAGAAAGAGAGAGAAGAAGAAGAAGAAGAAGAAGAAGAAGAAGAGAAGAAGAAGAAGAGAAAGAAGAAGAAGAAGAAGAAAGAAGAGAAGAAGAAAAGAAGAAGAAGAAGAAGAAGAGAGAAAAGAGAGAGAGGAGAAGAAAGAAAAAAGAAGGAAGAAGAAGAAAGAAGAAGAAGAAGAAGAAGAAGAAGAAGAAGAAGAAGAAGAAGAAGAAGAAGAAGAAGAAGAAGAAGAAGAAGAAGAAGAAGAAGAAGAAGAAAGCAAAACAAATCTAAAAATTATTCTAAACTGTTACTAAAACTACTCTCTCCCTTAGTTTCTCTTTCCTCAAACTATATATACAAAGCCCAAAATACAAGCTCTCATAATTACAAGTTTACCATTACTAATTAAAACATGTGCTTCAAAAAACTCTTCCAAGTCAAGTCAGCAGGTCAAAGTCGACATCMAGAGGCCGCCACATAGGCGCGTGCAGGCGCGTGAGCGAACGCTCGTGCGAGGGGGGGACGCGCGTGCGGGAACGCGTGTGACCCAGGACATGCGCRCACGCTCCAAAATGCTACTAGTAAAGGCTGCAGGCGCGGGTAGGGCAGGCGTGGACGGAGGCGCGTGTGACTCCAGGACGCGCGTGCGGGGGTGTGGACGGAGGTGGAACGCGCGTACGCGCCAATAACATTTTGGAAGTGAAGGGGGGTCTGTGCAGGCGCGTGCCACATGCACGGGCAGAGGCGCGTGCGGACGCGCGTGCAAACCTAAGGAGGCGCGTCCGCTCAAAAATTCTTCTTRAATGAGGGGTGATGTCTGCAGGTGCGTGCCATGCACGCGCGGGCAAAACCTCGACGCGCGTGCAAACTTCAAGCTGAACTACTCAACTTTGAACGGTCATAACTTCTTGCTCGTTGATCGGATTGCAGCTTGTAATATACCGTTGGAAAGATCTCGGAGTCTAATTGCCGATGCAAAATGTCTCACATGAAAATTCAAAATAYACAAAAATGTATGGCTCAAAGCAGATGTTAGAGTAAACATTCAAGTGCCTTAAGGCGCAACCAAAGCAACCACAACCAAACCAACAAGTAAGAAGGCTTAAAACCAACATGTGAACATTTAGGCTACTTGGAAATTACTCACAAAGCTTGCAATGGAGTGTACAAAGATAGAAAAGAAGAGAAAACTAGTGAAAAACTAGTAAAAACCAACAAAGCTTTGCAAAACTAAACAAAGTAGAAATCTAACCAAAAGGTTAGTGAAATGGTATCGAAAACACACATAATGGTCAAAATAAGGAAGAAATAAGTGCCTAAATGTGACCATTTTTGGCACTTATCAACTCCCTCCAACTAAGAMTTTTGCACGTCCTCGTGCAAAGTAAAGCAAAGCAAAAGAAAAAGAAAGAAGAAAACTATACACTAACTCACTTTCGTAGGAATCACGGTAACTTTTAGCAACTAGTGACAAGCCCTTTAAACCCTGAAATTGCTAAGAAGGACGAGGAAGGTCTCAGGAGAGTTTTCAAAGAGAAAACCCACAACTACATGAATAAGAAGAAATCAAGGCAAAGGTTTACCAAAACACAAGGAACACAAGAGGAAGAAAAAAGAAAAAGATAAAGAAAGAATATAACAAGTGATGCTTGGAATTGGATTCTTTGGACTTTAGGCGACGATAGGGTTGAAAGGTGTCCCCCACTAGAATCAACAAGGAGTCAAAAGATATCCAAATTTGGTGGCAATTTCAAAGCTTGCAATAAACATCAAGTCTTCTACTCTCTTCCTCTCTCAAGCGACCCTCCTGTGCTCAAGTTAGACCAAGTTGGTGACAACACATAGCTCAAAGAAAGATCAAAGAATAGCAGAGAGATTCAAAGAGGAGGTTTAGCCGCACTTGCACTAAGATTCAAAATGGAATTGTGACTCCCTCCACCTTTTTGCTCAACTCTTCAAGGGCAAAGGATTTCCGGTTGTAATGTACGGTATTGCTAAAGGGATAAGGGAGGATAGAATATTTGGTTGTGGTGGTATACCACTAATAAGTTTACAAACACAACCAAATTTGGGGATTGAGGTGCCACCATTACTATACTCAACCACTTGGGAAGAAAGTTTTAGCACCTTTCTTTCTCCCACACAAAACATAACTATGATTATTTTTCCAAGTGATATTTGAATTTTTTGGAATTTTCTCTATTTTTTTTTTTTTTGCATGCACTTGGGAATATTCTTTGCATACTATTGCATCTTTACTTACACATTTACAACCACTTGGAGGCTTTAATACACATAGGCTTAACCAAATTAAAGACCACACTTCCTTGTCTTTAAAGATCAAACAATGGAAAATTTGGCTAAGAGGCACGTAATGTGGCTACAAGGATATGGAAATCTAAGGGTGTCCAATGGTAAACGAAAACCAAATTATTCCCAAATACGTTGTGGAAAAGAAATAAAAAGGTAAATGCAAAAAGAAAAAATTGAACCATAACGAAATGAATGCGTTATATCCTAAGAATCGGTCTTATAGTCTCGAAAAGTCACAACATATTATGTAAGGACGGCATTCTAGTGCAAACTCTCAATTTTGTGCAATTTGACGTTCATGTGCTACTAGGCTTTTAAAGGATCCACACAACTCACAAGGTCTCAAAGTAAACACAAAAATCACCAAGCGAGGCTTTTTATCGTGCACCAAGCTACTCCCAGCTTGGTTAGAAAGCTCACCACCTAGAAAGAATCAAATGGCTTGCTTTTAAAGCGTGCCAATCAAAAGAATTCCTAGGAAGAGAGTTTTATGACTCGGATTTTGAAAAGGATAGTGATTTTAAAAAATTAGACCTTRTTAGACTCTTAGTTGGGAAGAAAATGAGTTACTTATAACTCAAATCCCATCCAAAATCCAAATCCATCACGCAAAACATAATTTACCACTTTGCCTTGAAAACCAAAAAGAAGTAAAAACAAAAGGAAAGAAAAGAAAATCTTTTTGGCTTTTTTTTGCATTTTTCGATCTTTTTTTGTGATTTTTTCTACATTGCACCTAAAATCTCAAAAAGCACATAACACATATTTACAAGCACGAAAATAAATAGCAAAAATCCTAGGAAGAGGAAAGCAAAAACTTGGAGATACAATTTACACTACAATCCTTATCATCCCCTTATCAACTCTAAATCAACTTGACCGAAGTCAAGGACACTACAAATGAACCTTAAGGGGGAATCCAACAACCACCGTGCAAACAAATGTAATAAAAATCACCGTAGGGACAACCCCTACGACGTCGCAAGAACATAATCCCAAGTGATAGTGTCTCCAAGTATAAAAGAAAAATCCTAGAATCTAGCCACATAAATACAATAAATAAAGAGGAGGACTTAGAGGAAACTTACAAAGCCGCATCCAAACCAAAATATGCGCAAGAGGCCCAAAACCGGGCTCACAACAAAGCTACGACTCCAATAAGGAAAACCCTAAAAAGGCAAAAGCCTTCCCATTTCAACATTGGGAGAACTTCCCATTTCAACATGATTTGGATCATAGCCATTATTTGGCCAAGCACCAAATCCATGTATCGAATTGCAATGCTCATAGCCATAACCATTGTTCATTTCTCCAACATATGAAGCATTATTATTATAGCAACCATAGTAATCAAGATCAAAAGAACCACAATTTTCACAAGAAATAACATCATTAAGGATATTACAAAAGGATGGTTAAGGATTACCTCCCGTGGCTTGAATGGGTTGGGGGCTTGGGAGGAGGAGATTCCCTACTTCCCAAGGCTCTTCTAAACTATTGACTTAATGCCTTCCAAGAGCTTTTCCACAACCTCTCCACTTTCCAATGCATCGACCCTCTCTTTCTTCATCTCACTTTCTTGCCATGTCACAAAATTGTCGGTCACATCCTCTATTATACCCTCAATTTCATCCTCATTTCAATTCATAATTGGACCTCCCGCTCTAGCGTCCAAACTTGTTTTTGAAGCATTGGTTAGACCCATATAGAAAGTTTGGTAGAGTAACCATTTTGGGATCTTGTGATGAGGACACTCCCTTTAGTACTCTTGGAAACGCTCCCAAGCTTCCCCTAACGTTTCACCTCCCATTAGTTTTAAACATTGGATTTTAGCTCGAAGCTCAATGGTTCTTTTATGGGGGAAAAACTTTTGTTGGAAAGCCTTTGTTGTTTCCTCCCAAGTTGTCAACGAGTTGGGTTTCACCTCCTTCTCGAGCCAATCCATAGCCCTTCCAGCTAGGGAAAACTCAAATAACTTGAGCCTCATGTACTCTTGAGCTCCACCACTCACCTTAATTGTGTCACAATCGCTCGAAATCTTTCAAGTGTTTATGGGGGTTCTCATCCTTCAATCTGTAAAAGGGTTTGGACTCGATCAACTTGATTAAGTAGGGCCGGATTTCGAGAGTTCATTCTATTTAGGGTAGTCGTATTGCCCTACTCGATGGAAACGAGCCCGAGGCTCCCATTTCTCTCAAAGACTTAGCCATTAAAAACCAACTTTCTAACCTCTCTTGCTTAGGAACAAACAATCCAAATTGTCCAAGAGTAAACAACAAAGTAAAAGGTGTACTTCAAGTGAAGCACGAAAATCTTTTTGTTTTGTTTTTTTAGAAAAAGCTAACAAAAACCAAGCTAGACTCGTAAAGACTTAAACACCTTGACATCCCTGGCAACRGCGCCAATTTGATGGGTGCCCTGCTAGGGTCGTTGGGTAGAATGCCAAATCGGGTCACTCTCAAATAATATTTATTAGTTGATACTATTAGCTATACACAAGTATAATAGCAAGTAGGGGGTTGATCCACGGAGAATGAATCAAAGGGGTTTAAGTCTGAACTTGTCTAATTTGGCAAGCAATCAAACTTTGAAAAGGGAATTTTGATTGAAAACTAGCTAATTGAAGTACTTGAAACAAAGATTTGGAAAATCAAATATTATGAATCACCTAGGAGATACTAGTTGTCACCTTCTATAGTAAAGGATAAGGCCAATCAAAATGTGTGTTCTACTCCAATAAAAAAGGGTCATTGAAATCATGGTTTAGAAATTTGATTAATATCATTTCCCAAGTTAACTAACCCTCTGAATTCAAGTTCAAACCCAAGTCCCCTCAAGATCTTACTAGAATTGAACAATCAAGAATCAAACCAATACCTAAGTCAATCGTCACAATCCCTTGCAAAGGGTTGAATTAAGCACCTCTCACCCCAAAAACAATGGGTGGCCAAATCCAAAGCGATAAGGTTTGAGAAATCATAATTTAAGGAAAATATGGTGATTAGAGAGTACAATTTATATCATCTTGGCATTGAAATGATTATAGGAGGGACTTTTAGCACTCCTAAGTTGCTGAACTTCTCACACAACATGCTTGGAAGTTGAATAACATGAAAAACAAAGGAGAATCATGAATAAGAAGCCATTAAAGCAAGGAATTGTATCAACAAAAAAGGTATCAAAGAAACTACTTAATGCTACTCCAAATCAAGCAAAACTACAAACAAAACCGTCACAAACACAAGTAGAAACAATCTAGTAACAAAAGCAAAAGCATTAACAATACCCACAAAAAGTTGCATAAACAAAAATCAAGAAAAACCAATAGAAAACAACAATAAATCTGAAATCTAAGCAAAGAAATAGAATTACCTCAAAATTCTAGGTCAAAAGCATATAAAGATTGTAAGATTTGAGCAAGAAATGAAGATTCTAGGGCAAAATTGAGGAAAACTTGAAGCTTGAACTACTACTCTCTAATGGAGATTGAAGAAGAAGAAGAAGAAGAAGAAGAAGAAGAAGAAGAAGAAGAAGAAGAAGAAGAAGAAGAAGAAAGCAAACGAAATTTGAAAATTATTCTAAAATTTTACTAAAACTACTCTCTCCCTTAGTTTCTCTCTCCTCAAACTATATATACAAAGCCCAAAGTACAAGTTAAAATAATTTCAAGTTTGCCATTACCAATTAAGACATGTGCTTCAAAAAACTCTTCCAAGTCAAGTGAGCATGTCAAAGTCAATGTCCAGAGGCCGCCAYRAAGGCGCGTGCGGGCGTGCGTGCGGGGGCGCGTGTGACCTTTGACATTCGCGCACGCTCCAAAACGCTACTGGAAAAAGGCTGCAGGCGGGGGCAGGGGAGGCGCGGACGGAGGCGCGTGTGACCCCAAGACGCACGTGTGGGGGAGCAAACGGAGGTGGAACGCGCGTGCGTGCCAAAAACATTCTGGAAGTGAGGGGGGTGTGTGTAGGTGCGTGCCACATGCGCGGGCAGAGGTGCGTGCGGGCACCACAAGCGCGTGCAGACACCACATGCGCGTGCGGGCACCACAAGCGCGTGCGAACACCACATGCGCATGCGGACGCACGTGCAAACCTAGGGAGGCGCGTTCGGTCAAAAATGCTTCTGGAATGAGGGGTTATCCCTGCAGGCGCGTGTCATGCACGCGCTGGCAAAACCTCGGCGCGTGTGCAAACTTCAGGCTAAACAACTCAACTTCGAACGACCATAACTTCTTGCTCGGTGATCGGATTGCAGCTTGTAATATACTGTTGGAAAGCTCGCGGAGTCTACTTTCCAATGAAAAATGTTTCACATGTGAATTCAAAGTATACAAAAAGATATGGTTCGAAGAATTTGTTAGAGCAAACATTGAAGTGCCTAAGGCGCAACCAAAGCGACCACAACCAAACCAACAAGTAGGAAGGCTTAAAACCAACATTTGCACATCTAGGGAACTTGCAAATTACTCACAAAGCTTGAAATTGAGTGTATAAAGATAGAACAGAAGAGAAAACTAAAGAAAAACCTATAAAAACCACTAAAAACCAACAAAGTTTTGCAAAACTAAATAAAGTGAAAATGAAATCTAACCAAAACACACATAATGGCCAAAATAAGGAAGAAATAAGTGCCTAAATGTGACCATTTTTGGCACTTATCAGTTGTGGATTGCTCGCAACAAGCTGTATTGGTCTAGTATTACTATTAATCTTGTTCTTATTTGTAAACTGATTAAGGAAATTGTTCTTGCTCAAATTACCAATGTTATCWCTCATTAAATTAGGAGGAAGGATTGGAGTGGTTTCACACTTTGTATTAGTTCTTTTGAGCTGGTTAGGCTCGACATTGCTTTTAGGTTGTAATTGTTGTGGTTTTTTAGCTTAAAGAATTTTAACTAACTTATAAAAAACACTAGTAGAAAAAAGGTCATATGACGCGACCTATATGATGAGATTTTGTAAAACCCCTTCATAAAATGGTTAATAATATTAAAATAACTTATATGATGGGGTTTTTATACAACCCCGTTATATAATTTAACTATATGATGGGGTTTAGTGAAAACCCCATCATATCTATACTTTAATTTATTTTTGTTTTTGTTTGACATAAAATCACTTGGGCCTTTGGTTTCACTTAGTAAAATCCTACGGTCCCTAACTTTCATCTACTCTCTCYCTTATCTCCTCATTCTCTATCTAATTTTTTTTGCCTTTCGTTCCCACTTCCCATCACTGTCCCTCTTCACGGCACCATTCACCGCCTCTATCACTGCACCACCGTCGGCTTTATCTACGCACCACTGCTTGGTAACCACTGCACCAATTCRACCGCAGCTGCTGCCTTCACTTGAATCACTTCGACGGCCGCTGCTCGCTTCACATGTAATTCCCTTCGCCGCCAAACTCACCGTTCTATCACGCAATTGTTCGTCGCCGTATCCCCATACCTGCTCACACAGTGTACTCGTGTATTATTTCCAAGTTTGTTTCTCTTTCTCTTGCATTCCTTTCATGAAATTGCAATTGTTAGTTGTCTAATATTTTTTTTTATTTACTTGAATTCAATGTCAAAGTAAGGTTTTTGATTAGAAGTATCCATGCCCATTTTGATATTGTTGTATTCTTTAAAAAAGTTGATTTTTTTATTATGCATATTACCTGTTTGACGAAATGCTTTTGTGAAATCGAGTTGTATGTTTTTTGTCCTAAATTGTGTGTAAATTATCTTAAAAAGTGGCAAAGTTGACTATTGTGTATATGCCATTGATTTTTTTTTTTTTTTGCACTCTCTAGTTTCTTGTTTCTAAATTGAAGGATTGTGTCAAATAATTACATTAATGTGTATAGGTTGTTGAATAATGGACCTTAGATTAGCATTTAGCTTGAATAATTATTGGATTTTTTTACTTATATTTTATTCTATTAATTTATTTGTTTTGGGTGTGTTTATGATAATGTAATTAATTAGTACAAAAGAAAACAGAAACAAAAAAATTACACTAGAGAATGATTTTCAATATGATAGTGTGTTTATGCACTTGGGGCTATCTTATTCTTTGCGTTCTTGTATGCCTTTTGGCAAATAGGCATCCAATTTCCCATTGTAATAACCGTCATCCCTTACCCCCAAAGAATGATGCATCTGCACAAAGGAATTTTGTCAGTGCAGACCCAAGTTATCTCATAACTCTTAGTCAGGCTCATTTTGATTGGATCTTTTATACGATTACTGAGCTTGTTGACAATTCTAAGGATGCAGGGCAACATGGTTTGTTGTTTCTCTCCTGACTTCAATTTATAATTTTGAGTCTTTTGAATGATGAACTAAACAAGGAAAGTAGACTTGAACTTATGATGAAGTTTGTGTATTATTCTATATCCTTTGTGCTTTAGGTATTTGTTTTTTGTGTTTTGAACAGGCTAGACATTGCTATTGATCGGAGACAATATATGATAAGATAGCCGGCTGTGTGATGCCTATGCTCTCAATCATTGATAATGATGCGAATGAGTCACTAATGTGTGTGTGTGTGTGCGCGCGCGCGGTGTGATTTGTGGTGTGCGAATGAGTCACTAATATATGTGTGTGTGTTTCCTATGCTCTCAAGCATTACGTGTGAAGGATATTTAGCAAGTTTCTGTTATGTACTTTTTATGGGAGCCTTTTCCAATATTGAATGGAGTATTCTTCTTAGCTTAAACTAGAATCCGACCAGCATTTGAAGTGGCACATTGACATGCCTAGGTTGTGTTTGCTTAAGTGCTTAAATAGGCTTAGACAAGGTGTTGATAACCCACACTGAGGCTTGAAGACTTACCATCACTTCTTTCTATTACCTTAGCTTCTAGTTGAATACGAAGTGCTTTGTAATTTTGTATTCTATTATTAAACTTGTTAACCATGGTGTTTGCTGCACCACAAACTCCCTTCTTATCGCCATTAATCAATAGAATTGAGTATTTGAGTGGTTGTACTATGAATCTTTATTCATAAATTTTTTAGTGAACATTCAACCTTTAATTACAACTACGAAGTATCATAGTGTTATGGCACACTCTTTGAATCTAGGCTCTAAACTTCTATTGCCTAGCCTTTTTAAACTCTGCCTTAGAACTTATATCTGACATTTACAATTAACCTGAAATTCAGATGACAATTACTTGGACAAGTGGGTATGGAATTGGTGAAGCAGTTCCTGTTGTTGAATGGGGTTTGCAAGGAATGAGAAGAATGAGAAGAACTATTTAACCAGCTGGGACATTGACCTTTGATCGGGAAACCATGTGTGGTGATTGGTGAATGTAATTTTTTCACTTCTCCTTGACAATTGGTATCTGTGGATTTATATTCATATTGCTCTGTCGTGTTCTTTTCATGAAGTCGTAAGAGATGACACTCATTCAGCACAGGAACCTTGTTTGTCTTTGATAAAATTTTCGTCATGCAAAATTTAAAAAAATCTGCAATGTTGCTTCCTCTCAAATGTTCATAATAGTTTGTTACCTTTGTCTGAATAGCTCACTCTATTAGATTTTAAATTATGGGCAATGGTTGTTTTAATTCTTTCATTTTTTTTCCCTTTAAAGTTCCTTTTGGTTGAAGATTATGGGACTATGGTATGGGTTATCCAAAGATTTGTGAACTTGTGCACTTCAGTTAGCTTTCCCTGTAAAATTGTGTGTGTGCGCGCGCGCGCGCACGCTCTCTCTGTTACTTGTACAAATAGACCATTGTAGTGTGTGTGTGCGCGCGCTCTCTGTTACTTGTACAAATGGACCAATGCAATCCCATCAATTTGTTTGAGTCCAAGTGTGGTGTTCAATTCTTAGATACTAATTAAGCACATTGCAAGCTCATTCTTTTCACAATGGGGATGCTATCCTTTTGGYTTATAATAGCTTGATTCTTTTTCAAAAGCTTATTCGCTCAAATGGTAGAGCAATGTGCTATTGCACATTAATGTATGTTCAAGTCCTACATAGGTTTGATCAATTTGTTTTGGAAAAATAAGGCAACTCACATGTGTAACCTATTTTACATAACGTCCAATGGCTAGTAATATTATATGTTTATACATCTAACAATAGTAGTAGTAATAGTAATAGTAATACTAATAGTAATAGCAATAAATATTATAATTAATTATTATAGTATTATTACTATTATCATTACTACCATTGTTATAAATGTAAACCTATAATATTATTATAATTATTTGTTTTAATAAAAAAATTGTAGTATATGATGGAGTTTTTTGGATAATCGGATCATTTAGTTAAAAGATATGAGGGGGTTTAAGACAAAACCCCATCATATACTCATATTTATATGACGGGGTTTTTTTGAAAAATCGCATCACATACTAGTACTTATATGATTGGGTTTTAATCTAGAACCGCTTCATTATAACCCCATCATATAGTCRCTCTTATTTTATGTCGCAGTCCAATATGATGGGGTTCAATCCGCGGCATATGCCCTTAGGAAAAACCCCATCATATGGACTTTTTTCTACTAGTGAAAAAAACTCACGATTTCAATAAGAAATTTAAATAAAACTCATAATTCCAACAAAACACAACTAAAATTAGCAAAATAACTTGTACAAGCTCAATATTTGAAAAAACAATCGAATGATATTATCAAATCATAAACAATTCTACACATAATTAAGGGAAGAAGATGAGAGAGGAGAATAATACTTTATAAAATCAAAACCCTAACAAAAAATAATGGATACCACTCAAATTTCGTGAAAACCCCCTAATTGAATGGAGGACACTCAGAAGAGAAGGATTAAGGGCGTTTAGCGATGGAAAATCGAGCCTGYTGGTTTTTCACCAAATTTTAGGGTTTGTAATGAAAATTTCATGACAACCAAAATGACAATATATCGATAAAGATATAGAGGAGAACGAACCTGAGTAGAGTGAGGGAGATGTAATGAGTGGATCTGGAGCATTGGAGATGCATAAGGAGAGAGAATGATTGAAAATTGAGCAAATACATTTCAGACAAGTTATACTTCCTGCCGAGCTGGGTGACCCCAGTGATAGAGTAGCGGGCTAAAGAAAGGCACTAGGATGACAAACTATTGTCCGAAAGGAAATCCCATGCATTGAGATAGCAGGTTGGAAACCTCTTTATATGTTCGTCCAGAAGAACTGAATCAATCTGCACGGATACGACTTCATTCCTTAAGCTTTAGCGACAACCTACAAGACCATGTGGAACATTTGAGAAAGGTGTTCAGGAGTTGCAGTCATGAGGAAAGGTTGAATTGTGTAGTAGTAGAGGCGTGAGGAGAGAGTATGGGGGGAGATCGAATTTGGAGAAAATTGAACAATGTGCCAAAATAAAAATGTGAGGAGTAGTAGAGGCTTGAGGTTTGGAATTTTTGTAATTGAAATATTTTGACTAATACTTTTGGTAACTAACAAACAAATTATTTGTAACTCACCTTTTTTTTATTTACTTAAAATTTTATTTGTAACCAACATTAACGTGATGGTTGCAAATAATACTTATACGTAACCAACTTTATCAAATGTTGGTTACAAATAAGTAATTAGTTACAAACAATGAGAACGATGGTTACAAATATGGAGTTACTTATAATCGATTATTGCTATACAATGCTTATTTATTCACAACTCGCAAAGGAATTGAAGATTTCATCTCAACATGTTGGGGGCTTAATCTCAAAACTTAAGTTAAAATCGCACTATCTCGCATGTATTTCAAAAACTACATTAACATGTATTTTCTTCCATGACTAAGTGATTAATAAATTCATCATTACACAAAAATTTACACTATAGTCCTTGCGTACAATGTTTAAGTCGATCGATTTGACTTATGAGTCCATAAGCAAAGTTAAAGAACAAAGCTGCAAAACAATCAAGTCAATGCATCATGTTGCATATAAGTTGCATGCATAGTGTCATTCGACTTGCAAAAGAACCAATACAAAGACGAAAGTCAAAAGAGTATAAACAACACAAATATATGCAAACAAGGGTCCTAAAAAAGTTGTCACTAGTGTAGATACCTATATTTTTCCCTAGCTCAAGATGGCAAATGATAAGACACCCGTCGTAACACACWAGTCAAATCGAGAGAGTTAGGACCCTGATAGGCCCTAACAGGCAAGTTCCCTCACACCGAACACCTCTTCTAGGCACTTAGCACCTCAAAAAGTAAGTTTTAATTTTCAAATTATTTTCAATTATTTTTAGACATTTTTCTAGAATTTTTCAGGCTTTTCTTTTTTTTTTTCTAAGCATTTTTGCATTTTTTGGGAGTTTCACACAATTTAATTAATTTTGCAATAATTAACGAAATTATCAAAACAGCTCCAAAATTCACGAAATATTAGCAAAAAATATGAAATCTCACAAAGAAATTTTACATATTTTTTTTCATAATTATTCGATTTATGGTTTACTATTTACAAATTTCTTAAGCAAAGACGCAAAATCGAGCAAAGCGGGCCACCTCAAGATATTTTGCCTCAAGACAAGCATCCTGAGCAAGCCAAATATCCCGAGAATCGCAATATAATCAGCTGCAATTGTATAAAATCACACTCATATTTTATTTGATTTTATCACGATTTTATTTCATTAAGATCTCACTATTTAAGGCAAAACAAATCAGCAAAAATCAAGTAAACACTGGGCGCAATTGCCCCCAATTCTTACCTTTTTTGGACGATTTCATCCCTTGCCTATAAATACGAGCCCCCCCTCAAGTTTTCAAAAACTTTTGGACAATGCAAAACTATCTCTCTCTCACGTCCAAGCTCTCTCTCTCACGTCCAAGCTCTCTCTCTCTCACTCCAATACTCTCTCAAACACATTTAAACACATTCAAAAACGCTCTTTTCCATTAAATCTAGGAGGTTTCAAGGGTTCTAAGGCTCGACAAGGGTTCCTAAGGGTCCGAAGCTACGTCCTTGGTCTTCGACATCGTGTTGCGAGGTAGGTTTGAGGCCAACGTCTTAATTCTAAACCCCCTTTTGCATGCTTGTTTAGAGATTTGACTTTCTATGTAASTTTACATGTAATATAATTAACTAATAACAACTTGGCAATTCAAATTAAAAGCAACCTTAAGGCATAACTATCAATTCCTCGCACGAGTGCTCGGTTGCTTGTCTCAATTGCGCCCAGTATTTCCCTGATTTTGGCTGATTCGTTTTGCCTTAAATAGGGAGATTGCATATAATATAAAAAATGGAAATAAAATATCATTTGATTTTATTTGATCTCAAAATTTTGATGAAAAATCAATGATTGATTTGGGGAGATATCTGTGTGAGCCCCACGCTCAGGTGCGGTCTCGAAGCTCCCGAAACGAGCCGTTTTGCTCGGGTGCGCGTTTTTTCTTAGGAAAGTTTTATTTGTTTTTCCACATCTCAAACAATTATGGAAGAATATTCATAAGATTTCTTGTAAAAAATAGTGCATTGTTTTAGAATTTCGTGAATTTTCGGTATTGTTTTCATAATTTAATTAATTATCGCAAAATTAATTAAATTGCTGAAAATTTCGAAAATTACCAAAAATGCTTGGACAAATTCCGAAAAATACTAGAAAAATTATTTAAAAACTAAAACTCATTTTTAAGGGTGCTTTGTATAGGTAAATGTGCTCGATGTAGTGAAAACTTGCCTTTTTAGGGTATGATAAGGCCCTAGCTCTCTCTCTCTCTCTCTCTCTCTCAATTCAGCTTGTGTGTTGCAAGGGGTGTCTCATCATCAACCGTCTTGGGCTAGGGACCAATGTAGGTATCTACAGAAGCCCCGATTTTGTCTGAGTTTGTAGAGATGAAGATCTCATAAAACGAAAGCCCAAGTACCCGGTACCTGCAAAACAAATGCGTTAGTTTTACCAGCATCTGCGGTTGCTGTTGCTTGCTTGCTCGCTACTTGCCTATTAGTCCTTGTGTTGATGTTACTTTCTTTGCTAGTTTGCTTGCTTTCATCTCCATTAGTTCTCTTGTCTTCACTTGGGATTTTGGTGTGCGTGCTTATGCTGTTATCTGCCTTTATCCTATTCGGTGCCTCAGTCCAAGACTTCATGGGGAATTTGCGTACATGCTTGCATCTATCATTTAGCTTTGCGTTTGCCATTGTGAGAGAGCACAACCTCGTTGATTTAAATTTCGTCTTAGCCATTGTGAGAGAGCACAACCTCTTCATCTTTAATTCCTCCTTAGCTGTTGTGAGAGAGCACAACCTCTTTAGCTTTGATTGCGTCTTAGCTGTTGTGAGAGAGAACAACCTCTTTAGCTTTGATTCTGACTAGGTTATTGTGAGAGAGCACAACCTCTTTGGTACCATCGTGAGAGAGTACGAACTCTTCATTGTGAGAGAGCACAACCTCTTTATGTGAGAGAGCACAAACTCTTTAGTATCATCGTGAGAGAGCACGAACTCTTTGTTGTGAGAGAGCACGAACTCTTTGTTGTGAGAGAGCACAACTTCTTCATTGTAAGAGAGCACGAACACTTTAGCACCATAGCATGAACTCTTCATTGTGAGAGAGCACAAACTCTTCATTGTGAGAGAGCACAACCTCTTTACGTGAGAGAGCACAAACTCTTTAGCACCATCGTGAGAGAGCATGAACTCTTCATTGTGAGAGNAACTCTTCATTGTGAGAGAGCACAACCTCTTTACGTGAGAGAGCACAAACTCTTTAGCACCATCGTGAGAGAGCATGAACTCTTCATTGTGAGAGAGCACAACCTCTTTAAGTGAGAGAGCACAAACTCTTTAGCACCATCGTGAGAGAGCACGAACTCTTCATTGTGATAGAGCACAACCTCTTGATGTGARAGAGAACAACCTCTCCATACACCTTCATCCTCGCTTGAGAATCCGACTCGATCTTATTGAAGCCACGAGGTTGGGACTTCGTTACACCAAGGAGCCGGGCACTTTGAAGATCGTCAACACATCACCAAGGCCCATCCATTGGTGTGGCGAGGGGTGTCCCCATTCGTTTGGGTGAATGGGAAGTGACACTTGATCTCACGGTCGTCACTATGGACGACTTTGCCTTGATGCTTGGCATGGAGTTCATAGATATGGTGAAGTCGTGGACCATGGAGAAGGATGGGATGATGACAATCACAAAGGATCAAGTGGCATGTTCCATCCAAGTTGATCAAGAGGAGGTTGTGGCCAAGATTCTATCAGCAATTCAACTCAAGAAGGGAGTGTAGAAGGGACAAGCCACATTCTTGGGCACACTCGTGCAAGAGGAATCTCAAAGGAGTGAGGTTCCAAGGGAAATTCCGGAGGTGCTTAAGGTGTTCGAAGATGTCATGCCTCCGGATTTGCCAAAGAGGCTTCCCCCACGAAGGGAAGTTGATCATGATATTGAGTTAGAGCCAGGGGATAGGCCTCCAACCATGGCACGTTATAGGATGGCCCCTCCAGAACTCGAGGAGTTGAGGAAGCAATTGAAGGAGTTGCTTGAAGCAGGATTCATAAGGCCATCTTAAGCACCATATGGAGCACCTATGCTTTTCCAAAAGAAGCATGATAGATCATTGCGGATGTGTATCGATTACCGGGTGTTGAACAAGGTAACCATCAAGAATATGTATCCTATTTCTTTGGTTGCCGATCTTTTCTATAGGCTTGAAAAGGCCAGGTATTTTTCTAAAATTGACTTGCGCTCGGGGTATTAGCAAGTGCACATAGCCGATGGGGATGAGCAAAAGACAGCATGCGTCACTCGTTATGGGTCCTATGAGTTCTTGGTGATACCTTTCAGACTCACTAATGCCCTGGCAAMATTTTGCRYTTTAATAAATAAGATCTTCCACCCCTTTCTTGATTAATTTGTATTAGTATATCTCGACAATATCGTTGTAGACACCTAAAAGTGTCTCCCCAAAAGAGTAATCAGTGATGAAAATACTAATATTTTCTATTTTTAGGTTTTCTTTTCTATTTTTAGGATTTTTTAAAATATTTTAGAAAAGATCCATATATTTTCTTAGAAAAGATGCTTTGAACTCACAACAGTTGAAAATACGTGGGGTCATACTCGGAACTATTGAGCAAAGGACAAATAAAAGGGGCAAAAACATTTTCTTTTATTTATTTTAATTATTTTCTATTTTTAGGTTTTCTTTTCTATTTTTAGGATTTTTTAAAATATTTTATATTGGTGATCTCCATAATTTCCATTTTTCATCACACTCTTCACATTTTTCTGAGCTCACCAGTATTTTTAGATTATTTTTCTGATTTTTCTACGTTTTTTTTCTATGATTTTATAAGTTTTATACGCAGAAAATACAAAAAATACAAATACACCAAAAAATACTCCGGAGAAATACGTGGAACCTTCTAGAACACTCTAGAACTCCTTGCTTGGAGAGCAAGGTGTCTAGTGCGTCGAATCAAGGGAAATCACGAATAAAATGAAGGAAATCAAAATATTTCGATTTTGGGAAAAAATATACGCAAGGCTTGCATATACTCGCATACGAGCCCTGCGTATATACGTCACCTGCGTTATGATACGCAGCTCTCCTGGCGTATATATGCAGGGTTTTTTCCCTCGTTTTTCCCCTCCTGCCTATAAATACGTGCCTGCCTTGCTCATTCCGGAAACTACCGATTTTTCAAACACGTTACTCTCTCTCTCTCCTGTCCTAACTTGCGTATTCTCTCTCACTCCTCAAACATCTAAACACATTCGTTTCTTGAGTAAGCATTGATTCGTTTCGATTCAACAAGCATAAACAAGGTTTATTCTGGATTATCTCGCCACTAAACATACCTTTCGTCAATCTAATTAATAACTATTACGAGTTTCGATCTAATAACAAACATGTAAAATCACTATTTAATTGTCTCATGTAAATATGTAGATTGTTCACTAATTAACAGTTTCTCAATGGTTTCAATGTTTCGTTCCTTTTTTTTTTTTCATTGTCATTTATATCACTTGTCAATACTAACGTATTTCTATCCTTGTATAGCGATTCAAGGCGAAGGTCATTTCGCTCGGTCTTTTGTTACAAACTAACATTTGTTTTGTTTTTTCTTATATGCGATCCAAGTGTGAAGATTCGTTTGCCGTTTCTTTATTACGAAACTAACTTTTGTTTGTTTGCAGATTTAGGGTAAGATTGGTTTGTGTATACATGTTTGAAGTTCATAACTTTGCATTGTCATGTTGTATCATTTGTATATATTTGCTAAATAAAGACAAAATTATGTGATCACTTTTAAAATCAGGATTGACTTAATGACAACCGGTTTTAGCACCGTTTACTTGATTAATGCAATGGTCACAATTTCTAGGTTATGGTAGTCTTCTTGTGCATAATAGAAACACTTTCGTAGTAATCTTTAGGATTAGTACGCTTCTAAGGTGCTAAACGTAAGTTATGTGCATTCAATAACCGTGATGAATGGGAATTGCAATGAGACCCAAGTAGAGGCCGCTACATGCGCGGCGGAATTGGTTAGAGATCTGATTCGTACCATGTCCCCGAACCCACGAACTGGTTACTGGATCAGACGTGGGGCCATTAATTTGGCACCAACGGTTTGGGCGTCCGTGATTAACCTTTATAGGCAAGGGTGGCGACTCCCCTTACTCGACAACACTACCCCAACGCACTCCACGTGCGGGTTCCGTTGGCTCAAGACCACACAAGCACCTCTGATTGTAGTTACCAAGAGCTCGCGCGCCCCTATACGCGAAGGCCGGCCCGTCCTCACAATCCGTGTGTAGCGACACTCTACAAGATCATGTTAAGCATTTGAGACAGGTGTTCAAGGTGTTGCGGGAGAACGAGCTATATGTGAAGAAGGAGAAATGCTAGTTTGCTCAAGACGAGGTGTCTTTCCTTGGACATCATATCAAAGATGGCAAGATCATAATGGAGAGGGATGAAGTGCAAGCCATCAATGATTGGGAGCCACCAAAGAATGTTTCAGCGAGCTTCTTTCTTTCCTTAGGCTGGCAAAMTATTATCGAAGATTAATAAAGAGTTATTCGGCAAGGACAGTTCCATTGACCGATTTGCTTAAGAAGAAGGTTCAACGGCATTGGGGGCCAAAGTGTCAAGAGGCGTTCGATGATCTAAAGAAGGCAGTCACCGAAGTGACAGTTGTAGCATTGCCCGACTATTCAAAGTCGTTCGAGCTCCACATCAATGCATCTGACTTTGCCATTGGATAGGTGCTCATGCAAGAGGGGTATCCCATTGCCTATGAGTCGCGCAAGCTGAATGACACGGATAGGCGTTTATCYAGTCCATGATAAGGAGATGACCACAATTATTCAATGCTTGAGCATATGGAGGCACTACTTGCTTGGGAGTCGGTTCACCATCATGACCGACAATGTGGCAACGAGTTATTTTCAAAATCAAAAGAAGTTAAGCCCCAAGCAAGCCCATTGGAAAGATTTCCTGGCGGAGTTCGACTATATCATGGAGTACAAGCCGGGCAAAGCTAATGTTGTTGTCGATGCTCTAAGCTGCAAGGCTATGCTTGCTAGCGCAAGTAGCGTCGCTAGCAACCTCCTTTAGAGGATCAAGGAAGGTTTGTTGCAAGATCCTAAGGACAAGRGACTCATGTAGTTGACCAAGGAAGATAAGGCAAGGCGCTTTTGGAAGGAGGACGACCTCCTCTACACAATGGGGCGTTGCTTATATGTGCCTAGCTATGACAACCTTAGGCGCGATATCATGAAGGAGTGTCATGATTCCAGGTGGGTTGGGCATCCAGGGATGCAACGCATCATGACACTCTTGGAGGAGCTATACTATTGGCCCCATATGCAGAGTGACATTGAGGCCTATGTGAGGACTAGTCTTGTGTGCCAGCAAGACAAGATTGAACAAGAAGTATCGGCGGGTCTGTTGCAACCATTGCCTATTTCGGAGAAGCCTTGGGAAAGCGTCTCGATTGATTTCATTTCGGCCTTACCCAAGTCTGATGGGTGTGGCATTATCATGGTGGTGGTCAATTGCTTTTCCAAGTATAGGACATTCATACCGGCATCGATGGATTGTGTGGATACTTGAATTTTCCCTGGCCCAAAACGACCAATGATAAGACACCCCTCGCAACATACAAGTCAAATCGAGAGAGCTAGGACTCTGACAGGCCCTAAAAAGACAAATTCCCTTACACTGAACACCTCTTCCAAGTATTTAGTACCTAAAAAAGTAAGTTTTAATTTTCAAATAATTTAACTTATTTTAAAACATTTTTCTATAATTTTTCAGAATTTTACGAAGAATTTTTGGTAATTTTTGGAATTTTCAACAATTTAATTAATTTTGCGATAATTAATTAAATTACAAAAACAATTCCAAAWTTCACGAAATTCTAACACAACACACTATTTTTCACAAGGAATTTTTACATATTTTTGCCTTTTTTTATTTATGGTTTAATATTTACGAATTTCTTAAGTAAAAACGCAAAACCGAGCAAAGCGGGCCATCTCGGGATTTTTTGCCTCGAGACAAGCTTCCCGAGGAACCCAAATTTCCTGAGCATCGCGATAAAATCAGCTGAAATCCTATAAAATTATGCGTATATTTTTTTTTAATTTTAGCTCAATTTTATTTCATTACGATCTCACTATTCGAGGTAAGGCGAATCCGCTAAATATCCCGAAGATCGCAATAAAATCAGCCGTAATTGTATAAAATAAAGTATTTATTTTTTACGATTATATTACGATTTTATTTCATTGCAATCTCACTATTCGAGGTAAGATAAATCGGCCAAAATCTTGGAGGTGCTGAGCGTAATTACGCCCAGCTTAGGGCGTCATTACRCCCAAAACCTCCCCCTKTTGGCCGAGTTCAATCCTTGCCTATAAGTAGGGAGTCCATAATTCATTTCGGGGACTTCTCATTTCCTACTCTTAAGGCTTTTGTCGACTCTCTCTCTCTCTCGTCCAACTCTCTCTCACTCTCATTCTCTCTCACAAACACATCTAAACACATAAAAACACATTCAAAAACTCTTTTACATTAGATCTAGGAGGTTTTCAAGGGTTCTAAAGGTTCAACAAGGGTTCCTAAGGGTCCGAAGCTACGTCCTTGGTTTTTGACATCGTGTTGCGTGGTAGGTTTGAGGCCAACGTCTCAATTCTAAACCCC
>SNQN01007620.1:20158-32621 GCA_008642245.1 Bassia scoparia | reverse complement strand
TAATGCATGAAATGACCAAGGAAATAGACTAATGTTATTAAATGTTTTTAGAGTATGAGATGAAATCGTCTCAAGCCCCCATTCGAGCAAAGGCGATGCTTGTGATTGCAAGTGAGCCCTCAACCCATGGGGTTTGGGTGTGTGGGAATGGCTTAATTTGTGGTGTTGATGGTTGGTTTAGTGGGTGAGCCCCCAGCTTGATCGAGGTTGGGGCAATGGTTGATGGAGTTGTGGAGTCATGGGCTTTGGCTTAGTCTTTTTGTGGTGGTAATGGTAAGGAATGAGGGATGTGATTTTGATTTGCCCAAATCAGTAACTTGAGCTGAATGCTGCATGAGGAGAGAACATGGAGGAAATGCTGCAATGCGATGTTTTGAGGAGGATGCCTGATGACTGCTACAGAGAGATAGCCTAAGGAAGAGTTGAGGAGAGCCCCTTAAGGTGTATGAAAGAATAGGCTAAAGGTTCAAGAAAATACAAGGCTAAAATTTGTGACCAAGGGTAAGTAAAGGGGGGATTGATGTGGTTGGCTAGATGATGTAGGTGCAAACTCGAGTCTATGTCGGGTGCTACACTAGGAATCTGTGCTCCTGACTTTAAGGGAATCAAACTATTATGATGGACCTCAGAATGTTATTGAATTATTGGGTTATTGGGTCGGACCTCGAGAAGAGGCTTCCTACGTATCCTTTTGGAATCAGACCGTCGTAGTTCTCGTTGATGATTTGGACAATGCCTCGTGTGAGAGGGCTTTTGTGGTTGTAATGTGAGGCTGTGGTTTGAGGGTTGAAAAAGGCTTGATGATTACGAAGTGACCCACGGTGCGTAGTGTGCTTTTTAGACTTTTGCTTTTTGTTTGAATTGGGCTTTGAACTTTGGATTTGCATTGGATTTTGACATTGATTTGCATTTGTGATGACTGGCATTGAACTTTGATTTTTTTTTTTGCTTTTTGCTTTTTGCCCATTTTATTTCTTCTCTCTTTTTTCTTTTGCACATGTCTTTTCCTACGCACCGTTTGGTCCAAAGGGTTAGGCAGATGTGGGTGATGAAAGAAAGATAGGCTGAATGATAGTGTTTATGGCTCAAAGGGTTGCAAGGGATTTTGATATGATGAAGGGAATGGAGGGAAGAGGTTGTTTTGTGGAGCTATGAAAGAAGGCCTCTCTTGGCAATGTCCATTGAATTGTGAGGTCGATCATTAATTTGATTCCATTAAAGTTAGAAGCACAAACCATATGGAGGCTAAAGAAGATGAGAAAAAAGAAACTTTTATTAAAAAAAAAAGAATTTATTACATAGAGGCTAATTGCAGAATTTGATCCTAAACCTAATGACATAGACTCGAAATGGAAAAAGAAAAAGATACATAGTCTAGGGAAAGGGACTCTCCGACTCGATCCTAAAGCTAAGACTCCAACTGACTCATGTGAATTGAAGAAGATCATTCTCTATGTCCACTCCAATGTCGTAGACCTTTGCGAATGTGGTAAGGCCTCGATACTTGAGATGATCTTTGTATTCTGGCTGGAGGTTAGAAATGAAGGTCTTGACCATCTCTTCTTCAGTAGGAGCGGAGACTAGGGTGGCAGCAACTCCTCTCCATCTAGTTAAATAGGTGGTGAACCCCTCGTTCTCTCCCTGGTTGAGGATTTCAAGCTCTCGGAAGGATGTTTGGGTCTGAATGTTACCCTTGTATCTTGCCATGAATGCGTGGATGATGTCTTCCCAAGTAGCTATTTCTTTCTCAGGAAGTGAAAAGAACCACTTCTGACATATCGGTTCCAAGGAAAGGGGAAAGACCATTGGAAACAAGGCAGAGTCAATCACTTTAAGTGCCATGGTGGTCTTAAATCCCTTTATATGGAATCGAGGGTCATCAGTCGGCTTGAACTTGGGTATGTCTTCGGCTGAGAAATCCTTTGGCAGTTTGGTTGCAAGGTTGGGGTCAAGAGGAGGTTGGTCTTGGTAGAAGGTGGGGTCGGTGGCTTTTTTGATTGCCTTTTCGAACAGCTTGTCAAAGGAAGTGCTCGAGGTCAACTCCTTGATCTTAGCTTCAAGCTGTTGAACTTGCTCGGCAAGCTTTTGGAGCTTTTCTTGTTGGGAGGCCATTTTGTGGTGTTAAGGCTGATGGGTGATGAAGGTTGGAGGAAGGTTAGGTTTGGATTGGGCTGAGGGCTCAAACTCTTCGGGTCGAGCAAGGGCTTGGAGACGACTTCACCCCCTGTTTCAAAAAGAAATAAACCCTTAGTGAACTTCCTTGGTCATTATTGAATATATGGATGCAGATGCAAATGCATGTCCTAATTCCATGGTCATCTTTCCTAGAATGAATGTATGCAAGGTGCCCTTTCGTTTTTTGAATTTTTTTGAATTTTTTTTTTTTTTGAAAGGGCACCAAATGACATAGGGATGTATGATATGCATGTGCCTAAAGAGGTTAGGGTCACGCCTAGTGGTCGAGCCTATGTTGGCTGAAGGTAAGGTCAAACCTAATGTGAGTCTAAAGTCAACGTCTAAGGTCAAAGTCTGTGCCTACCCTAGTAGTCAAGGGTCAAGACCTAAGGTCAGAGTCTATGTGGACTCTAGTGGTCAAGGGTCAAGACCTAGGGTCAAAGTCTGTGTGGACTAAGGTCGAAAGTTTGAAGGACAGACTAAGGTAGAGGTCAACTAAAGTCACTATGGGCCATGAAATGCATGATGCGAACTAAAAGATGACCATGGACTATATGAAAGTGTTGTGTTAAGGTCTAGAACTGTACAATGGCTAGGACCCATACATGCACATATATACAAGACACATGATGACAAGTCAACTATGGTCGGTCTAGGTTAAGTCAGAGAGTGTACCACGCCTAAGGGCAGAGCTTGGTCCAGTTTTCAACACTTGCAATTAGCGATGTATGGCCAAGATACCCCTTATGCACACGCATCAGTAACACGTGCACACACGGCATGGGCGGGATAGGACTTGCCTTAGCCATGCGATCAATTAACCACATGCAACCAAGGTAGTATCCCCCCTTATGGTAGTCTCGAGCATAGAACATGCTCATAGTGAGACCAAGGAGCCTAAGGCGCGACCTTATTCGAAAGGTCACATGCAAAATGCAAAATCCAATAAACGTGTTGATGGAATTACGAGACTTTTCAAGTCTGTCCACTTCACCTAACGGTGATTATCCCCAGTGAAGTCGCCAAATTGTAGGACGTGGGCCGCGCCCTCGGCGTATAGCGGGCGCGCGGCTTGGTACTACATCGAGGTGCTTGTGCGTGGGCTTGAGCCACGGATCCCGCACGTGAGTGCGTTGGGGTAGTGTTGTCGAGTAAGGGGAGTCGCCACCGTGCCTAGAAAGGTTATTCACGGACGCCCGAAACGTTGGTGCCAAACAATGGCCCCACGTCCAATCAAGTAACCAGTCGTGGGTTCGGGGACATGGTACGAATCAGATCTGTAACCCAATTCGCCCGCATGTAGCGGCCTCTACTCGGTCTCATTGTAATTCCATTAAACATGATTTATTGGATGCACACAACTTACATATTCGCAACCTTATTAGCGCACTAGCCCTAAAATTACTAAGTGAGTATGTTTCTATTATGCACAAGAGACTACCTAACCTAGAAATTGTGACCACTTTGTATTAATCATGTTAAAACGGTGCCTAAAAACCGGTTGTCCATAGTTAATCTGACTTTAAAGTGATTCACATAATTTCCGGTCTTTGTTTAGTAAAATATATACAAATTGTACAACAATAACAATATGAAGTATATGAACTTCAAAATATATGTACAAACCAATCTTACCCTAAATCTGCAAACAAAACAAAGGTTAGTTTGTAAAACGAAGCGAAACGAATCTTCCGCCTTGAATCGCTATATAAAGACAAATAAAACAATTGTTAGTTCATGAGCGCAATGAATCTTTCGCCTTGAATCACTATACAAGAATAAGAAATCGTTAGTATTGACAAAGGATAATAAATAATGAAAACGAAATCAAAAGAACGAAAAACAAAACAATGAAAACATGGAAAACTCTATGGAAAACCTACATATTTACATGGAACGATTCAAAGTCGGTTTCTACATTGTTTGAATTACATTAAAACTCATAATAATGATTAATCAAATTAAAAGAAAGGGAGAGAGGATTATTGGTGAGTAATCTCAGAATTCAACCTTGTTTTCGCTTGTCAAAACGAATCGAAAGAACACAAAAGACTCGTGTTTTATGTGTATTTGTGAAAGAGTTTTGTGAATGAGAGTTTTGTGAATGAGAGAATGCTTAGAAGTTGGAAGTTGGAAGTCGGAAGTCGTGTGAAATCGTATTGAAAAATCGTGTCGAAAATCGTGTCGAAAATCATGTGTGTTCTCGAATGAGGCAAGGCACGTATTTATAGGCGCGGAGGAAGAACAGGGAGCGTATATACGCTCATGATGAGCGTATATACGCTCATGGGGAGCGTATATACGCTCATGATGAGCGTATATACGCTCATGGGGAGCGTATATACGCTGCTCCTGAGCGTATATACGCTCCTCAAAGCAGCGTACAACAATTCCTCAAATACCCTGCGTATATACGCTCCTAGGAGCGTATATACGCAGGCTTTTGCGTATATAATTTTTCCAAAAGTCTGAAATATTTCAATTCGGAATAAATCTTTGCCATATGTCTCGATTTTCTAAGATTACGGATTATTCTAGACGCCTCCTTTCGCAAGAAAGTACGTTTCTAGAACATTCCGCGTATTTTCTAATTATTCATATATTTTCTGCGTATTCTGCGTATTTAAACATTGCAAAATTCATAGAAAATCATAGAAAAATCAGAAAAATAATTTAAAAATACTGGCGGATTCAGAAAAATGTGAGGAACACGATGAAAAACAAAAAGCACGAGAATCGCCAGCGTAACTTGTTTGAAAACCTTTGAGATTATCGAGAAAACCGAAAGAAAATATTTTTGCCTCGTATTTGACCTTTGCCTCATGATTTCGAGTGTGACTTGACTTCACATATTTTGAGCTTCATTACGAGTTCAATTGCGTTTTTTCGAGTTCGAATTAATTGCGACACGTGGTATACTTCATCATTAATTACTCATTTGGGGAGACATTTTTAGGTGTCTACAGTGAGCCCCCAGCTTGATCGAGGCTGGGGCAATGGTTGATGGAGTAAGGTAAGGCTAGTGAATTATGTGGAGTCATGGGTCTTGGCTTAGCTTTTTTGGGTGGTAATGGTAAAGGATGAGGTATTGGGATGTGACTTTGATTTGCCCAAATCGGTGACTTGAGCTAAATGTTGCATGAGGAGAGAACATGGAGGAAATGCTGCAATGTGATGCTTTGAGGAGGATGCCTGATGATTGCTACAGAGAGATAGCCTAAGGAAGAGTTGAGGAGAGCCCCTTAAGGCGTACGAAAGAATAGGCTTAAGGTTCAAGAAAAGACAAGGCTTAAATTTGTGACAAAGGGTAAGTAAATGGGGAATTGATGTGGTTGGCTAGATGATGTAGGTTCAAGCTCGAGTCTATGTCGGGTGCTACACTAGGAATTTGTGCTTCTAGCCTTAAGAGAATCAAACTAACTTGGAGAGTGGTCCTCTGAACGTTATTGAGTTATTGGGTCGGACCTCGAGAAGAGGCTTCCTACGTATCCTTTTGGAATCAGACCGTCGTAGTTCTTGATGATGATTTGGACAATGCCTCGTGCGAGAGGGCTTTTGAGGTTGTAATGTGTGGCTGTGGTTTGAGGGTTAAATAAGGCTCGATGATCATGGAGTGACCCACGGTGCGCAGTGTGCTTTTTAGACTTTTGAATTTTTATTTTAATTGGACTTCGAACTTTGAATTTGCATTGGATTTTGACATTGATTTGCATTTTTGTTGACTTTTGTATAACTGGCATTGAACTTTGCTTTTTTCCTTTTTGCCCTTTTTATTCTTCTTTTTCTTTTGCACATGTCTTTTCCTACGCACCGTTTGATCCAAAGGGTTAGGTAGATGTGGGTGATGAAAGAAAGATAGGCTGAATGATAGTGTTTATGGCTCAAAGGGTTGCAAGGGATTTTGATTTGATGTGATGAAGGGAATGGAGGGAAGAGGTTATTTTATGGGGCTATGAAAGAAGGCCTCTCTTGGCAGTGTCCATTGAAGTGTGAGGTCGAATATTAATTTGATTCCATTAAAGTTAGAAGCACAAACTATATGGAGGCTAGAGAGATAATGAAAAATTAAAGTTTTATTAATACCAATGAAATTTATGACATAGAGGCTAATTGCAGAATCTAAACCTAATGACATAGACCCGAAATGGAGAAAAAGAAAAAATACACAGTCTAGGGAAAGGGACTCTCCGACTCGACCCTAAAGCTAAGACCCTAACTGAATCATGCAAATCGAAGAAGATCATCCTCTATGTCCACTCCAATGTCGTAGACCTTTGCGAATGTGGTAAGGCCTCGATACTTGAGATGATCTTTGTATTCCGGCTGGAGGCCAGAAATGAAGGTCTTGACCATCTTTTCTTCAGTTGGAGCGGAGACTAGGGTGGCAGCAACTCCTCTCCATCTAGTCAGATAGGTAGTGAACCCCTCGTTCTTTCCCTGGTTAAGGATTTCAAGCTCTCGGAAGGATGTTTGGGTCTGAATGTTACCCTTGTATCTTGCCATGAATGCGTGGATGAATGTCTTCCCAAGTAGCTATTTCTTTCTCAGGAAGTGAAAAGAACCACTTCTGACATATCGGTTCCAAGGAAAGGGAAAAGACCATTGGAAACAAGGCAGAGTCAATCCCTTTAAGTGCCATGGTGGTCTTAAATCCCTTTATATGGAATCGAGGGTCATCAGTCGGCTTGAACTTGGGTATGTCTTCGGCTGAGAAATCCTTTGGCAGTTTGGTTGAAATGTTAGGGTCAAGAGGAGGTTGGTCTTGGTAAAAGGTGGGGTCGATGGCTTTCTGGATCGCCTTTTCAAACAGCTTGTCCAAGGAAGTGCTCGAGGTCAACTCCTTGATCTTAGCTTCAAGCTCTTGAACTTGCTCGACAAGCTTTTGGATCTTTTCTTGTTCGGAGGCCATTTTGTGGTGTTAAGGCTAATGGGTAGTGAAGGTTGGAGGAAGGTTAGGTTGGGCTTAGGGCTCAAACTCTTCGGGTCGAGCAAGGGCTATGGAGACGACTTCACCCTGTTTCAAAAAGAAATAAACCCTTAGTGAACTCCCTTGGTCATTATTGAACATATGGATGCAGGTGCAAATGCATGTCCTAATTCCATGGTCATCTCTCCTAGAATGAATGCATGAATGCAAGGTGCCCTTTCGTTTTTTTGAATTTTTTTGCTTTTGTTTTTTTTTTTGTTTTTTTTTGGAAAGGGCACCAAATGACATAGGAATGTATGATATGCACATGTCCTAAGTGGTTAGGGTCATGCCTAGATGTGCTAAGGGTCGAGTCTAAGTTTGGCCAAAGGTCAATCCTATGTGAGTATGTTCAAGGTCAAAGTATTAGGTCAAAGTCTGTGCCTACCCTAGTGGTTAAGGGTCAAGACCTAAGGTCGAAAGTTTGATGGACAAAGTCCTAGTGAACTACGGTCACAGACTAAGGTAGAGGTCAACTAAAGTCACATGGGCTATGAAATGCATGATGTGAGGTAAAAGATGACCATGGACTACATGAATGTGATTACGTGTTACAGTCAAGAACTATACAATGGCTAGGGCCCACACAATGCACATATACACATGACACATGATGACGAGTCAACTATGGTCAGTCAAAAAGGTACCACGCCTAAGAGTAGAGCTGGGTCCAATTTCACCACTTTCACGGTAAGTGATGTATGGCCGAGTTACCCCTTATGTGCACGCATCCCGTAACACATGCACACACGGCATGGGTGGGATAGGACTTGCCTTAGCCATGCGATCCATTAACCACATGCAACCAAGGTAGTATCCCCCCTTGAGGTGGTCTCGAGCATAGAACATGCCCATATTGAGACCAAGGAGCCTAAGGCGTGACCCTATGCGGAGGGTCACATGCAAAATGCAAAAATCCAATAATCATGATGATGGAATTACGAGACTTTCAAGTCTGTCCACTTCACCTAACGGTGATTATCCCCAGTGAAGTCGCCAAATTGTAGACCGTGGGCCGAACCCCGCGGGGGGCTTGGGCCTACATCGATGTGTGTGTTGTGTTGTGGGCTTGAGCCACAGAACCCGCACGTGAGTGCGTTGGGGGAGTGTTGTCGAGTAAGGGGATCGCCACCGTGCCTATAAAGGTTAATCACGGACGCCCGAAACGTTGGTGCCAAAACAATGGCCCCACGTTCTGATCCAGTAACCAGTTCGTGGGTTCGGGGACATGGTACGGATTGAATCTTTGACCCAATCCGCCCGCATGTAGCGGCCTCTACTCGGTCTCATTGTAATTCCATTTAAACACGATTATTGGATGCACGCAACTTACATATTCAAAACCTTATTAGCGCACTAGTCCTAAAAGTTACTACAAAAATGGATTTATATTATGCACAAACAACTACCTAGCCTAGAAAATGTAATCACTTGATATTAGTCAAATAAAAAAGGTTCCTAAAAGCCGGTTGTCCATGATCAATCTGACTTTAATGTGATTTACATAATTTTCAGTCTTTATTTAAAGAGCAAACAAAATGCAATACAAAACATATATACAATATGCATATACAAATATACATCACCCTTACCTTATCGCTGCAAACAAACAAATCGTTATAAAATATTAAATATATATAATGATAACGCCTTTGATCGATCCGCTAAACAAATCAAACAAACATGTTAGTATTGATGAAGAAAGCGCCTCGTTAAAGCTTGCTATACAAAATGCAAAGAAGACGTTAGTAATGACAAGCAATATTAATGACAACGAGAAAATACGAAGGACAATAGTGTTAATGAAAATGAAAACGACCAGAAAGTGATAAATAATCCTACATATTTACATGAAGCGATTAAAAGGTGGGTTTCTACATTTATTAGTTGAATTGAGACTTGAATAGTTATTAATCAAGTTACAAAGAAGCGAAAACGAGGTTTTGGGTGAGTAACCTCAGAGTTATACCTTGATTTCGCTCGTTGATTTGATTTAAAAAGACGTATTAGAACTCGTATTTTGTGTTTTAGTGGTGAGAGAGTATGAGTGAGAGAGCAAGAGAGTATGCAAAGCCTAGCAACGTAAGTCGTGTCCCCGGAAATGAGGCGTAAGAGGGTATTTATAGGCGCAAAAAACCAAAAACAAGCGTATATACGCTCAGTTGGGCGTATATACGCTTGAAAATTCTGAATCTTTTTTATCTTGAGCATATACGATCCAAGGAGCGTATATACGCTCAATGGAGCGTATATACGCTCAATGGATCGTATATACGCTCACGTATTTTCAATATTATCTCACGTATTCTCGAAGATTTTCCGATTCTCTTTGGATTTTGCATGAACCTAGACACCTCTAATATGGTTCTAGAGGGTTCTAGAACATTCCAAGTATTTTTTGGGTATTTCTAAAGTATTTTCTAATTTTTCTATGTATTTCTCGCGTATTTTGATTTTTGTAAATATTGTAAAATTCATAGAAAATTATAGAAAAATCAGACAAATAATCTAAAAATACTGGTGAACTGAGAAAAATGAGAAGAATGCAATGAAAAGTGAAAATCATGAAAATCACCAATATAATTTATTTGAAAAATCCTAAAACCAAATAGAAAATTCTAAGAAATAAAAGAAAATACTTTTTGCCTCTTATTTGACCTTCGACACGTGATTATGAGCTTTACTTCACATATTTTGAGCTTTTCACGAGTTCAAATGCGTCTTTTAGAAACAAATCGATCACGAAACGTGATATGTTTCATCATCGGTTACTCATTTGGGGAGACACATTTACGTGTCTACATGTCCCATTGGCTTGTGGCCTGTATGGTGATGACTTGTGGTGCTGAATTTTATATTTGGCAATCAGATCCGCACATTCTGCTTGAAAGAGGGTGTCATTGTCACTAATGATTTTGTGAGGGACTCCATAGCGACAAATGATGTTGTTTACTATGAATTTTGCCACGTGCTTAGCTTGGAGCTTTGCATATGACGCTGCTTCGACCCACTTTGTGAAGTAATCTATAGCCACAAGTATGAATTCATGACCTCCTTACCCTGGCGGCGTAATCTTCTTTATTATGTCTATTCCCCATGTAGAGAAAGGCCACAGAGAGACAAATGTGGATAGGAGAGACAGAGGAACATGTTGTGCATTTGAGTATTTTTGGCAAGTGTTGCATGTACGGATGTGTTGCATGGAATCCCTTTCCATGGTGGTCCAATAATACCCCAACTTGATGACTTTAGAGGCCAGGAGTCTGCTATTCATGTGGGTGCCAGAGATTTCGTCACGGACATGTTCCATGATTGTTTTGCTTACTTGTTGAGTGATGCAAAGTAGGTGGAGACCATTGTAGTGGCATTTGTAGAGTTCTCCGCCTTAAAGTAGGTATTGAGATGCGAGACGCCTCAGAGCTCTTTTTTGCTTTTTTGTTGCACTAGAAGGTTATTCGCCAGTTTCTAGGTAGCCTTTGATGTCTTTGTATCATGGCTCTTCCGGATCGAGGTTGGGCACTTCATTTGTTTCGTCTATAGTGCAGACGTATGTTGGTTCTTGTCTTCGTTCAATGAATAAGGGCATTTGGGTCATTGAACTCGGAATTCGCACCATGGATGCGAGTTTTGCTAGTGCATCAGTGAATTGATTGTCTTCGCGTCGTAGGTAGGTGTATTCGGCCTCGTCTACCTAGGATGCAAAGTTCTCAAAGGTAGGACTYATACGGAGCAAGGCTTTCACTTTGCACCTTCCATCGGCCTGAAATCTAATTTATTATGAGTGAGGAATCACCATATACCCGCAATCTCTTAACGTTGAGTGCAACGGCGGCTTGCTATCCTAGAATACATGTTTCGTACTTTGCGGCATTGTTAGTMACYTCGAAGTCGAGTTTGACGGAAATTGGGGTGTACTCCTCTTGTGGTGAGATCAGAAGCACTCCAARTCCACYTCCKTTTTGATTAGATGCACCATCGAAGTATAACGACCAACRGTCTTCCTCGGTCATCATAAGTTCCCCGTTTGTGGAAAGTCAAAGTCCTCAGGAAGGACTTCGTCTGGAGAGTATGTTAAGAACTCGGAGACGATACTACCTTTGATGGCTTTTTGAGGCTCGAACTTAAGGTCAAATTCGGCGAGCATAACCATCCATCTAGACATGCGTCCGTTGACTGCTAGCTTTTCAAAGAGGTATTTCAGAGGATCCCATTTGCATATGACGTGTATGGTATGTGTGAGCAAATAATGTCGAAGCTTTTGTGATGCCCACACTAAAGCCAAGCATAGTTTCTCTAGGGCAGAGTATCGTTCCTCGTATGGAAGGAATTTCTTGCTCAGGTAGTAGATAGCACTTTCCTTGCCGTCGATTTCTTGAGCGAGCATTGCTCTAGTGGCGGTGTTTATTGATGTAAGATAGAGCCGTAATGGARACCCAGGGCGAGAAGAAGCCAACACAGGAGGATTGGTGAGGTATCCTTGATCCTGTCGAAAGCTCGTTGGTAACTATCATCRCATTTCTTGGGTGCCCCTTTCTTCATTTTCTTGAAGATAGGTTCATAGACCATTATGAGCTTGGATATGAACCTGCTGATGTACTAGAGTCATGCCATTTCCTTTTCATTTTGCGGTGACCTAACTGACATGATTGCTTTGATCTTTTTTYGATCGATCTCGATGCCTCGAGAGTTGATGATAAAACCTAGGAGCTTGCCTGAAGTGACTCCGAATGCACATTTTTGCGGGTTGAAACGCATGTTGAATTGTCGGAATCTCTGGAAGAACTTCCTTAGTGCAAGGGTATGTCCTTCGCGGTCTTTTGTCTTGACGATCATATCGTCGACATAAACCTCTACTTCTTTATGTATCATGTCATGAAGCAGAGCAGCGGCAACTTGTTGGTATGTGGCGCCTGCATTTTTGAGACCAAAAGGCATCATTGTGTAACAGTATAACCCCCACGGAGTGGTGAAGGTTATCTTTTCCATGTCTTCTTCGGCCATTTTGACTTGATCATACCCGGCATATCCATCCATGAATGAGAGTAAGGCATGATTTGTTGTGTTATCTATGAGAACGTCTATGTGTGGTAGAGGGAAATCGTCTTTAAGACTTGCTTTGTTTAAGTCACGAAAATCTACACACATTCGAACCCGTCCATCTTTCTTAGGTACTGGAACCACTTTTGCTATCCATTAAGGGTCATTGACGACCTTAATGAAGCCTGCATTGTGTTGTTTGATGACTTCATGCCGAATGTTAAGGGTAACATCCGGTTTCATGCGACGGAGCTTTTGTTTGACTGGCTTAGCCCCCTCTATGAG
>SNQN01007620.1:0-18016 GCA_008642245.1 Bassia scoparia | reverse complement strand
GACGTGTCGTTGTCGGAGATGTCTACCTTTTTTGTTTGCTCGATGACGGAAGTTTTCTTTTCGTGCTCTTCTAATGCCTTTATTAACTCATTGTTGTTTTGTTTGTTTTCGAGTTGTGAATTAAAGCAATCATAAGAAGGAAAAGAGGAGTAAGCAGAAAGGAGCATATTATTAAACTCTGAAGAGAGTACAGATAAGTTTGTCTCCGAAAAGACTTTATTGACAAGGGAAAMGGGGATACTAGGCTCCTTGACAGACTCAGGAAGACACTCCCTAGGACTTTCTATCCTAGCTTCTACGACACTAGACACAGACTCAGTCTCAGATTCAGAATCCTCGAGCATTGGTCCTTCGCCCATGGCGCACTTGATGACCTTGCCTCCTGGTGTAATTATCTTCACGGTTTGCAGTTTCCGAGTTGCTTCTTCTTGTTGTGCATAGTGCATGCTGGGGATGAACCTTTGAGGGGCTCTAGATGAGAGAACTGCATAAGCCATAATTTCGGTACAATGGACTCATCTGGATCAAGGAAAAGGCCCTTGGTTTTCCACAGGTTGTAAGTATCACGAAGGCTAGCACTCCAAGCAAATTCGGATATTCCTTTCCTCCATTTGCGACTGACGCACATGCCTCTAGCTATGGACATGATGTTGCAGCGTTCCCATATTTCGTGGAGCAGATCTTTAGGAAGGTCGTCCAAGGTCAGCCCGGTGTCGCCAGACTTATCCATTTCTTCCTCTAGTGAAGGGCCTTGAATTGGTGCGGTGTTGAGAGAGCCCATGGTTGGTGCAACCACAATGGGGGTGATGAAGACAGAGGGGTCGAAAGCAATTTCCCCTTCTTCAAGCATGAGCAATCCTAGCAGACTTGTTTGAGTGTTTGGCTTCTTAGCCTCGGGAGGGAGAGGATGTAATAGTAGAAGCATTTCTATCAAAACCTAAATAGGGATAACTTGAGTCCTTAGCATAATTTACGTAGTAACTTCTTTCCAACCGTATTAGTAGTTTAATTAATATTCTACGATCAAGCTTCGGGACGAAGCTTTCCTTAAGGGAGGTAGATTGTAATATCCCTAATTTTAGCATACTATTTATAACATCAAATTTCCTACAAACTAAGTATTTTATTTATTTTACAAAAGAATATTAGCTTTTTTTTACCGGAAGTTTCTAAATTCTTTTTCCGAACATTAAGTATATTCAAATTTTAAATTTGAAACTATTACTAACCAACAAAAAAAGTGGGATAAASTTAAATTTAAATTACCCTAACTTAACTTATAATTTCTCAACTAATTAGCTAGAACCTTCATGTTTCACGTATACTTCTCAACTAATTAGCTAGAACCTTCATGCTTCACGTATAAATACCAAACTCATGCTTCATATATACTTCTTCTCAAAAAAAAAACGTTTCGCTAATTTCGAACCTCCACTTCGGCCACACCGAAACGCCTCTTTGTGACATCAAGATCTTTTACAAAAACTACCTACTTATAGCCCTCATATCCCTTTACACATACGAGCTTCCGAAGTTAGGAATCGTCCATCGCAAAGAGTGGTATGATCAACCGAAAAACTATTTTACACTTACGCATACTCGTTTTAACTTTTGAAAATATGTTTCCAACCANTTTATAACATCAAATTTCCTACAAACTAAGTATTTTATTTATTTTACAAAAGAATATTAGCTTTTTTTTACCGGAAGTTTCTAAATTCTTTTTCCGAACATTAAGTATATTCAAATTTTAAATTTGAAACTATTACTAACCAACAAAAAAAGTGGGATAAASTTAAATTTAAATTACCCTAACTTAACTTATAATTTCTCAACTAATTAGCTAGAACCTTCATGTTTCACGTATACTTCTCAACTAATTAGCTAGAACCTTCATGCTTCACGTATAAATACCAAACTCATGCTTCATATATACTTCTTCTCAAAAAAAAAACGTTTCGCTAATTTCGAACCTCCACTTCGGCCACACCGAAACGCCTCTTTGTGACATCAAGATCTTTTACAAAAACTACCTACTTATAGCCCTCATATCCGTCTACGCATACGAGCTTCCGAAGTTAGGAATCGTCCATCGCAAAGAGTGGTATGATCAACCGAAAAACTATTTTACACTTACGCATACTCGTTTTAACTTTTGAAAATATGTTTCCAACCATTACGTAATTAAACAATTGATTTATGATTAAAAAAAATTTTWAAAAAATTATTTTATTCTTAGTTTTATTTTATATATTTCTTCTAGTATTCTAATTTTACTCCTCAATTGGATTCWATACATATTCCGTTAGGGTACTGTTAGATTTTGGTTAAATAATATGTTATAYATTGAGGGTAGTTACTAATATGTGTCTATTAATATTCCGTTGTAGAGGACGTAGAATAACCGGATGACTACTAGTATCACTTGTTGTGCGAGCCTAATTTGACTAGGTAAGTTACTATGTTCATCACTTGCTAAACCCTATAAAACGTCATTTATGCGAAAATGTTTTGTTTGATGATGGTTTATAATAAAAAGTATTATGGTGGAATTTGGTATGAAATGCTATTTGGTTTTGTGAAGTGTCGTGCTATAATGCATGGTGACTATTTTACTAAATATTGCAATAAACATATTATGTTTGAGTTGACCATTTATTGAGTAAATGTCGTTTTATGCAATTATCACACGATTTTAAATAATCAACAGTATTCTTTTGTATGGTTTTCTATCTGTAAGAGACWTTAATTTATGGAAAGTGGAAATATACTTGGACGGTAAGACATCTTAGGACGGATCCCTTAAGGTGATGAACATTTTGGTGGAATGACACAAAGTGTCTTATTATTTTGGTCGGAGCATTTGCACGACCCTAGGCTTATTCTACTCCTTTGGGTTAATAAAACCCACTGGAGGGTGTGCACACTTAAGGGCTAAGACCTATTTGGTAGTTACCCCCAATTTAATTGGGTGGTGGACTAGAATCCACATTTCTTTGGTGGTTACACCCAACCTTGGGTGGCAGACTCGAATCTGCAATTTTGGTGGCTATTATAAATAATTGTTCTCTTACCTTCAAGAAGGCTAAGTAAATAACTATTATCATTCTTTTGTAACGACATGAGAGATGCTTAAGTTTGGATACTAAGTGGTTTGTGAAGTTTTTTAAATAAAAGAATTTTATTAAATATTTGTTTTACGGGGTGAAGTAGTGCTTACTCAGTTTCTACTAACTTTGGTGTTTCTTGTGTTCTCTTATATTTCTAAACTTCAGGTGCGCATTGATGAGGGATCGCTCACATTGGAATCTTCATAATTAGATATTAGTAATAAGTATTTAAGTTAGACTTGAAGATGTAATAAAGTAGTTTGGTTTGAAACTTTGGTTTTATTTATTTTCGATTGTTCAAACCCTTAAACAAATACAATTGAGGTTTTATTTTCTTGAGTAATCAAGCTTTGCATTTGGGATGGTAATCCTAGATGTTGCGGTAATGCCCCTATTTCATAATTAAAGTTCTGCAATGTTTTTTTTAAAAAAAATGTTTCAAAATGGGGGTGTTACACAGGAAGCCTGCCATCATCAATCATATCTTGTAGATAATCCTTAAGGGTGATGCAATCTTTAAGGTCGTGGCCATTGCCATGGTGATACTTGCAGTACTTGTTTGCATCCCATCTTGCGAACCTRTTCTRCATATGAGGATCAGAGATAGGCCCAATCGGGGAGATTAAGCCTTGACTAGAGAGTCTTTCAAATGCTTGGGTTTGAGTCATCCCAAGCGGAGTGTAAGTGTGCCTACGGCGGAAGCGCGACCTGCCACCATTGCCATTGCCATTGCCGTTGTTATTGTCATCGCTAATGTTGTTGTTGTTGTTGTTATTGCCATAGTTGTTAGGAACTTCAACGGCATTATTGATGCTTGATACACCCTTAGAGTTGGATGCANGGCATTATGCTTGACACACCCTTAGAGTTGGATGCATCATTCTTCTTGTTATAGGTTCTCTAGTTCTTGGAGTTTTCTTTGAGAAGGTCATCTTCAATCTCAATGCCGATGCGATAGACCTTGTCAAAAGTTCCCAAATCTAAGTACGGATGGTGGTTGCGGTATTTCGGTACCAAATTGTTGATGAAAATTTRCACCAACTCCATTTCTGAAGGGGGATTCACCATTTGAGCAGCCACTTCCTTCTAGAGAGCAAGGTAAGCGGTAAATCCTTCGTTTTCATCTTGTTTGATGATTTCAAGTTCCCTAAGAGAGGTGGAAACCTGGATGTTGTTGTGGTATCGCGTCATGAACGCCTAAGTGATGTCATCCTAAGTAACAATGTCCTTGTCGGSAAGTGAAAAGAACCATTTCTAACAGACTGGATCTAGTGACATGGGAAACACCTTAGGGAATAAAGCAGCATCAATTCCCTTAATAGCCATAGTGGCCCTAAACCATTTGAGGTGGAATCRAGGATCGTCAATCGGCTTGAACTTTGGCAAGTCTGCAGCAGAGAATTTCTCGGGGATCTTAGCTGAAATGTCCTCGAGTTCTAGAGTCTCAAAGTAGGCATTCTTTTTGGTTGGCTTCAGGACCATCGTTTCGAGGTTCTTCAGGGTGACCTCGAATGACTTAGCTTGCTCAAGTGCGGCAAGCTTGGCTTGTAAAGTCTCATTGGTGGCTTGCATCTGGGCCATGTCGTTGCTTTCTTCTCCCATTGAATGAGGTGTGGATTATGTTGTGTCTCTGGTGACTGTCGTACTAAAGAAAGAGAGCCTTGATTTTGGAATGGGCTTCCGAGTAGTCCGACCTTTTGGAGTTGTTGAAGTGACCGATTGTTCACCCCGAACTAGTCGAGCCCCGTGTTTTCGAACCCAAACCAACGGTGTGTTCGAGCTCAGCCCTATCCTGTTTGCACATGGACCAAAAGTTAAGTTCCATGTCGAGTCAACCTATGATGCAATGCATATCTTAGGGGTGATCATTCCCTTGCCTGTTGACTAACTCAAAAATGTAAAAAGTGCATGAACGTCAGAAATTTGCCTTTTGCCTTTTATTTTCATTTTTCACTTTTTTGCCATTTTTTCATTTTTTCCGTTTTTTTTCTTTTTCTTTTGCTTTTCTTTCTCTTTTTTTTTTTGAAAAGGCGAAGTTCAAAGGTCCGACGTCCGTTTACAATTGTATGACTCAACAAAGACGTAACGCCTAATTATTCTAGTTTACAACCACTTTGACATTACGACGCCTAAGGAATGATCACCTTGCTATATGAGGACTATTACATGACTCATTGACTTGTTTGTTATGTATGAAAAGCTAGGGTCCTTAGTCTAAAAGCACATAGCACGTTGTCACGCTAGCATGAACCCTATATGCAAAAGAAAAACAAAAGTCCAGCCACCTAGAGTCAAATGCTACGTTATCGAACAGGTCAGTCCGGGTGTCCAAGAGGGTTCGATGACTAGGCTCAAAACGATCTTTAACACATCCAGCCCTTTGTGATGATCAATGGAGGTCTAAACCATTACGACTTTGTAGGGTACGCAGTCGCGCGCCATGGTAGTGCACCAGCCCCAATCTTAAGCGAGCCCCCCGGTCTTGTCTTAAGTGTAGAACACACTTATACGAGACATGAAGCCAAGAAAACGGAAACTCAGTGCCAACGACCTAAGTTTCGTGTAATGTAGGATGCCTAAACACAATGTCGTCTTAAGGACGCCGAAATCGCATTACAAATCGAGTATTGCCCACACATCACTAAAGGTAATAGCTTTAGTGAATTCCCCAATGAAGTCGCCAGAAAACTGTACGGGCGTCGGGGCGTCACCGGGCCGGACTGGGTCCGGTCCCTCTGCTCCGGGGGGTACAATTTAAGGGTGGCTCAGTTTGTTTGCTAGAGTTGAATTCTTGCTTTCGCATATTGTGAGTATGCTTGGAGTTGTGTGTTTATACTCGAAATGAGTAAAGGAAGTCGCCACCGCACTTCTTTTGGGAAGCTGCGTAACCCGTTTTAAGCTGTGCCTATAATTGCATAGAGCGAGGTGAAGGACTCCATGTCTGGTAGTGCACCAAAGGTCTGGATTAGGGGACAAGGGTAAGGGTGAATTGAAGTAGTGCAAAGCACCCCCCTCCCCCCCCCCCCCCCCCCCCCCCCCCCCCCCGCGCGTCTAGCGACCTCTACTCAGTTATTGCGAGTTCATTGTCCGAAAGACAACAACAAACAATTTTCCGTTTTAAACCCTAAGTGTAGGACGTGGGCCGCGCCCTCGCGTATAGCGGGCGCGCGGCTTGGTACTACATCGAGGTGCTTTGCGTGGGCTTGAGCCACGGAATCCCGCACGTGAGTGCGTTGGGGTAGTGTTGTCGAGTAAGGGGAGTCGCCACCGTGCCTAGAAAGGTTATTCACGGACGCCCGAAACGTTGGTGCCAAAACAATGGCCCCACGTCCAATCAAGTAACCAGTCGTGGGTTCGGGGACATGGTACGAATCAGATCTGTAACCCAATTCGCCCGCATGTAGCGGCCTCTACTCGGTCTCATTGCAATTCCATTCATCACGATTATTGAATGCACACAACTTACATTTTTTAGCACCTTAGAAGCGAACTAACCCTAGAATTACTATGAAAGTGTGTTACTATTATGCACAAGAGACTACCTAACCTAGAAATTGTGACCACTTTGTATTAATCATGTTAAAACGGTGCCTAAAACAGGTTGTCCATAGTTAATCTGATTTAAAGTGATTCACATAATTCCGGTCTTTGTTTAGCAAAATATATACAAAGTTATACAACAATGACAAGATGAGATATGAAGTGTATAAACTTCAAAGTATACGCAAAACTCATCATACCCTAAATCTGCAAAGAAAACAAAAGTTAGTTTGTAAAACGAAATGAAACGAATCCTTTGCCTTGAATCGCTACATGAAAACAAAGAAAACAATTGTTAGTCCATGATAAAACGCAAGCGCAATGAATCGTTCGCCTTGAATCGCTATACAAGAATAAGAAATTGTTAGTATTGACAAGTGATGATGGATAGTGAAAACGAAATCAAAAGAACGAAAAACAAAACAATGAAAACATGGAAAACTATGAAAACCCTACATATTTACATGAAACCATTAAAAAGTGAGTTTCTACATTGTTTTAATTACATTAAAACTCATAACAATGGTTAGTCAAATTAAAAGAAAGTGAGAGAGAATTATTGGTGAGTAATCTCAGAATTCAACCTTTGTTATCGCTTGTTGATTCGAAAGAGAATCGATGCTTTGAACTAAAACGAATGTGTAATGTGTTTAGAGTGTTTTGAGAGAGAGAGAGAGAGAGCAAACGTATGCCTCGAGAAGTGTGCGTGAAGTGTATGAAGTGAAGGTGTCTCGGACTGAGCAAGGCAAGGGAGTATTTATAGGCACGAGGCAAAAACGAGGAAAGCACAACCCTGCGTATATACGCTGAGGATGAGCGTATATACGCTCATGGGGAGCGTATATACGCTCATCCTCAGCGTATATACGCTTCTCAATGGGAGCAAGCCGTGATCAAATGAGCTGTATACACTGAGGAGCGTATATACGCTGAGGGCAGCGTATATACGCTCAAAGGCAGCGTATATACGCTGCTCCTCAGCGTATATACGCTCCTCAAAGCGTATGTATTTTTTCCAAAAATCCTGAAATATTTTGATTCGGAATAATTCTTTGCCATACGTCTCGATTTTCTAAGATTACGGATTATTCTAGACGCCTCCTTTCGCAAGAAAGTACGTTTCTAGAACATTCCGCGTATTTTCTAATTATTCACGTATTTTCTGCGTATTCTGCGTATTTAAACATTGCAAAATTCATAGAAAATCATAGAAAAATCAGAAAAATAATTTAAAAATACTGGCGGATTCAGAAAAATGTGAGGAACATGATGAAAAACAAAAAGCATGAGAATCGCCAGCGTAACTTGTTTGAAAACCTTTGAGTTTGTCGAGAAAACCGAAAGAAAATATTTTTGCCTTGTATTTGACCTTTGCTCAATAGTTCCGAGTACGACCTCACGTATTTCCAACTTTTGTGAGTTCAAAGCATCTTTTCTGAGTCGAAACAAACGCGAGACGCGGTATGTTTCATCACGGATTACTCATTTGGGGAGACACATTTTCAGGTGTCTACACTAAGCATGCAAAGTTACTAGACGGGTTGTTTAACAGAATACTATGCAAATAGTGTCTAGTTTGTTGGGACATGTGTTGTTAATTCCGTATTCCAGGAGCCTAATGTCGGTTGTCCATGGTTATCTTATTAGGCGTGAAAACACGAAATTTACAGTTCTTTGTTAAAGTACATTATATGTGTAAGACAAGCATGCAAGCACTCGTGCGAGGAATTAAAAGTTATGTCTTAAGGTTGCTTTTAATTTGAATTGTCGAATTGCTATTAGTCAATATTACATGTGAATTACATAGAAAGTCAAATTTCTAAACAAGCACGCAAAAGGGGGTTAAGAATTGAGACGTTGGCCTCAAACCTACCTCGCAACACGATGTCGAAGACCAAGGACGTAGCTTCGGACCCTTAGGAACCCTTGTCGAGCCTTTAGAACCCTGTAAAACCTCTTAGATCTAATGCAAAAGAGTGTTTGAATGTGTCTTTATGTGTTTGAATGTGATTGAATGTATTTGTGAGAGAGAGTGTGTGTTGAGTCGTCCAAAGTTCCAAAGATCGTCCAAAATGAATGAGGGGTCTCCTATTTATAGGCAAGGGTCAAAATCGGCCAAAAAGAGGGAAGTCTTGGGCGTCATTACACCCAAAGCTAGGCGCAATTACGCCCAGCACCTACCAGATTTTGGCCGATTTGCCTTACCTTGAATAGCAAGATCGTGATGAGATAAAATCGAGATAATTAAAATCATATAAAATATGTGCGTGATTTTATACGATTGCGGCTGATTTTATTGCGATTGTCGGGATATTTGGTTGATTCGCCTTACCTCGAATAGTGAGATCGTAATGAAATAAAATCGAGATAAAATCATATAAAATATATGCATGAATTTATATGATAGCAGATGATTTTATTGCGATGCTCGGGATATTTGGCTTCCTCGGAAAGCTTGTCTCGAGGCAAAATATTCCGGGATGACCCGCTTTGCGGGGTTTTGCGTTTTTTATTAAGAAGTTTGTAAATATTAAACCATAAATCGAAAAATTATCAAAAAAATTTGTAAACTTTTTTTCCAAAACAATAATTAGAAAATGATATAAACAACTTATAATTTACATAGAAATTTTTTTTTGGAAAAATGGAAATAAATAATCCAAACTTTTAGTCATCTTCTCATATTAATCACATATTCAATTAATTTTAGAATAAATAGGATTATTCTCCTTTGTGCAGGTGTCATGCAAGCAAGTTTTCTAGCTAGGAGGTCAGAGATAGCCAGGAACCAGTTCACGTGCAATAGAAGGTCAACTCTCCCGAGATAGCAACGACGGGAAGCCTCCACCCCTCTCTCAACCCAGAAGCTGAGGAAATATTATAGCTAGGTCACTTCATCCACGAATTACTTGCTACAACACAATTAATTTTAGAAAAATCCRAAGTTGTATGCTAATCTTCTATGAATGAGCTTATTGACCGGTAACCTACTCATGAGGTAACTTTCACCCCCTTTTCCTATGTTGATCACTTGACCCCTACCTTTTCCCACCATTCTTTCTCTCGACCTCTTCTTCTACTTCCCTCTGAAACTTTTCACAAAAACAACGAAAAAAAATTGTTCTTCTTCTGAACTCACTTTCCAAAAACCTCTTCACCTTCTATTACTTTCTCTCTCCTCCAACCTCACTATCTCATCATCAATGGCAGAAGATTCCAACGCTTCGCAATTAATGTATGCGTCATAACAATAGCACAAATTGCTCATCATTTAATTTCTAATGATTTCTACAAGACAATTTGTACAAAATCTTGTCAAATATCAAAGATAAATGTCATCGCAATCGCATTTCAAAGGCAAACATTAATTAAAATAATGGGAAAAAGGATTTTATAATTTCAACGATATTCGGAAAGAAATTCAGGTTAATGTCTTCATCTTTTACTTAACTTGAAAATTCGTTCCTATTTTCGATTCAAGTAAGAATTTGAAGTGTTGTTTGTAGTTTCGTGTTTATGATCAATTTATTTGATCGTATATAGAATGATTGATGAGAACTTGAACGACGACCCTAAATTTTGGACGTCATTGCAGCAAAGGATAGAAATTGAAGGAAACCAGAAAGATGAGAAATTGAAGAGAATAATTAAYGTTTTGCTATTGTGAAAGTGTTCAATGTTAGTTTACAGAAGAAGCAAACGAAGGTGGGTGGGATTAACCGGTTAAATTAGGGGGAAACCTGGATTATCAGATAACTTAGTCAATAGGCTCATTTAGAGAATACTAGATTGTTTTGCAAGCAATGCGTGTTGTTATGTAAATTTCAGAAAAAATTTTAAAATAATAAATTCAAGTTAGGAAATTATTTTATTAGCATTTTTTTTTTTTTTTTTCAAATTTTTTGATATTTTGAAAGTTAATCTTTCTATTTTCTTTTGCTGAGATTAATTAGTCATTTTTTACAAAAAATTAAATTATTAGGAGCTACTTTTTTATTTGTTTTCCCGATACATGTTGTGTTGATGTAATTTCAAAAATGTTTTTAAAAATGAAATTCAAGTTAGGAAATTATTTAGCATTTTTTCAAAGTTTTTATATTAGTAATCTTTCTATTTTCTTTGTTAATTAATTAGTCATTTATCTTTAAAATAAATTATTAGTCAATTACTTTTATGTAATGGGGTTTTGAAATTTTTAGGTGGATATCATTTTTCCATATAGAACGGGTAAGTATTTGGTCAATTAGTATTAGTTGACATAATTTAATGCATTAATTTAATTTGTTTTTTTTAGTGAAAATTTTGCAGTACCTTATTACTTTAAGGATGGTATGTATTTTGAGAGGGGGACACTATTTTCCCCTTTTTTATATATAAGATTTATATACAATTAGGATTTTGTTAAATTATGAATGTTGGAGTAATAGAGCTAGACCACCAAAAGGTGCAGATTATTTATTTTCATCTATCCTTTTATATTAAATTTTTTACCAATTTAATGTACTAATATTCTAAATTTCTCATATTTAACCTGCTTATTTATTCTCATTTATTCTTGATTTCACAACCAAATTTATCTCCTCCCACCATTTTAATTTTTAACTTTCAACGCCACTTTACATTAAGCATCTATTACAATGACTAATTCAAATTAACAAGTCATAATGGACCAATCAATGTATCATCCAATTGTCCTCCAACATACTTAATATCCTAATCTATCTTTCATTATATTAATGCATTTTTTTGACAAACGAAAAGCTAAATCGGAATGAAGGGGAGAGTATAAAAATAACTTAATAATCAGTACCTTAGTGACATGTACTTTCTAATATTGTATGTCATAAATGTAATTGATCCTGACGTAAAAAAGGAACAAATCTAAAAAATGTATCGACTTAAACATGTTTATACAAGCCGCCAACGGTGCAAGACTTCATCCACCAATAAAACACAACCACCAGTATGTCAGATGCAAATCCCAACAGCTAGCAACATATAAACGATCGCTCGTTTTCTAATGCAGATGAAGCCAACCATTAAATTCTGTGTGAACTGACAATACTATACTATACGACTCCCTCAATTCGTCAAGTCTGTACAGACATATAATAAACTAAAAGTACTCATAAAAGGCCACACCCACAAGAGTAGCCACATCAAACCCGTATCCCTCACACTAATCCACAAAAAACCAGGATGGCCCTGCTGCTTCTCTTCTTAATAATGCCATTCTCTCTTCTCGTCCTCTATTATGTTGTGGAAATTCGTCCCAACTGATTCGCTCCAGCAATGATGTACGGGCTGAAATTCAAAAAAAATAATAAAGTAAAAGACAAAAAAACAATCAAAATGAAAGAGAAATACACAATCTCAAAAACAATGAAGGTTAAGTCGACACACATTGAAGATTAAATGCAAACATTTGCATAACTCTATAATTAACGATAAAATTTTGATAATGAAGACAATATTGCATAACGATGAAGTGAAGATAAATAATCAAACGTCTTCTTTAAAAATTCGGGAATCAATTTTGAAATAAAAACACATCATTATCTGATATATTTGTTGTATAACATTTGATTACTTTTATGACATATGAGTGATTACTTTTCAAAGACACACGTATCAATGATTTTGTAAAAAATAAGTGGTGTTAAAATCACATACAACAACAAGTATAAATATAGAAACTATATATATATGAAGTTCTTTTCTGAAATGCTTATCAGAAGTACTTTATCTGAATTAGTATGAACTACTTTTATTTGATTAATTTATCACATCTCTTTTATCATAGGTAGAAATCTACTCACATTCTTTTTGCTGAATCCTAAGAGCTACTTTTCTGACATTAATGAACATCTTTATAAATGATGGATAAACTGCTTTTCTGAAAGTATAGGAACTACGTTATGAAATATCAAATTCTTTCTTATAAAGAGTCTTTTACGAATTATATGATACTTATGGAATTTTGAATATTTCGCACAAAAATATATGAACTATTTATGAAAATATCAAATTATTTCTGAATTATAAGAAGTATTTTAGAATTTATGAACTATTTTATGAAATATTAATAATTATTTCTGATTATAAGATACTTTTACGAATTATATGACTACTTTTTAAACGAATTAATATGAACTACTTTATAAAATAGTATGAACTCTTTTAGAGATATTAAATTACTTTTTGAAATATAGGAATACTTTTACGAATTATATGAAATACTTTTATATATATTATAATTCTTTTCTGAATTATAAGAACTATTTTTCGAATTAATAGAATACTTTACGAATCTTACGAATGATAAGAACTATTTTTATGGAGATATGACTACTGTTTTCTAATTGTTATGAACTCCTTTGTATGACATACTTAAATAATCTTCACAAAGCATTTTCCAGCTGAATCCCTTGCACGAATATGATGTCCAGTCAGAAATTTTTTTTTCCTGTAAAGATTATGAAATATCTTTCTTCAGATTATAGTTTAAAATTTAAACAAAACAGAACGAAATTAAATTTAAAAATTAGAATATTCATCTTGTGAAATATTTTGACAAAAAAAAAGAGAAATTGAACTCTTGATCGATCTACTACATTACAAAGAAAAAACAAAGTGAAAACAAAGATAAGAAGATAAAATAGAGAAGTAAAAGAAACGATAAATAAGAGGAGAAGCAAGAAAGAAGAAGAGAAAGAAGCAGAAAAGAAGAAGAAGAGAAGCAAAGGAATAATTTTAGAGAGGGAAGTGAAATAGAAAATAGATTTGAAAATGATATAAGATGTCAATGACATAATAATAGTAAATTAAAAGTACCTCAGTATGAAAATCTTAAAAAACACATGTCTGCAAACCAAAAGAAAATAGAATTTACTTTACATAGAGAAAGAACTATTTCCTCAATACTAATAACAATTTCAACAGAAATGAATTACTTTTTTCAAAAAATGTGAATTACTTATTGTAAAATTTAAACATATAATAACAAACAAACACTCACATTAAAACACATGCAGTTATTTAGGAAAAACATGAACTACTTATTCTCAATATTTAAATTAAGTTGAACTACTTTTCTGAATTAAATGAACTACTTTTATGAAATATATAAACTATTTTTCTGAAATATATGAACTACTTTTATGAAATATCACAATTACTTTTCTGAATTATAAGAAGTACTTTTACGAATTATATATGAACAACTTTTTATAGAATATATGAACTACTTTCTGCACCAAAAAAATATATGAACTACTTTTATGAAATATCACAATTATTTTTCTGAATTATAAGAAGTACTTTTACGAATTATATGAACTACTTTTATGAGTTATATGAACTACTTTTATGAAATATATGAACTACTTTTCTGAATTATAAGAAGTACTAGAAATTGCACTCCCTTGAAGCACATCTCCATGCTTCATCCAAACCTTCTCTAGAATAGGACATCTTGCCTTGGAACTTCACGGTCACAACTTCCGTTTTCTTGAGGGCTGCACACAAACATGTCAACATTGTCATTTGTATATTCTACTTCCCATAAACAAGAAAATAAAATTTTCGTATTGCATTTTCCAACTTAGAATTCCCACTACTCAAAAGATCAAGCAAGCATTATTAATCATCAAATTGACTATTACTCTAGTATGAAACGATTGTTCTGTTGTAAATCAGACATAAAATTGACTACTACTCCAGTACTTTTATTTTCGTATTGCATTTTTGGCACATGATATGCTTCTTTTATCAATCATATCAATATTTTGAAGAGTATATACTGCAATAACAAGATACAACACTCACACATTAACAACTCCAACAACCACACACCAACATCTCTAACAACCACACACCACGCAAGCACCAACAACCAATCAATCAACACCAATGGAACAAAACAAAAACACCAATCGAAAATGAAATAAAAWWTTGAAAGCAAAGGTGGTCTAAACAAATGTTAAATTCGAAGAACGATGGGAAGAAATGTGGCGATGCAACTGCCTTTTCTATAAATCAAAACAAATCGGTGGTGTTGCGCGGTCTAGGAGTGGTTCACGATCTGAGTACGGTGGTTATGGTGGTGGAGGCTCAGTCGAGGACGACGGTCACAACCAACATTGAATTGATTGATGGCTTGTGATGGCAGTGGTGTGCCTGGCCTCTTTATAGTGGTAGACTAARATCGTTAATTGATGTTGATGGTGTTCTACAATGGCAGACTAACATTGAATTGATTAATGGCTTGTGATGGCAGTGGTATGCCTGACCTCTTTATAGTGGTAGACTAACATCGTTAATTGATGTTGATGGTGTTCTACAATGGCAGATGTCCCTGCCCAATGGCCAGGCGCCACGTGGCATCCAATAGGTCCCACCTTAACCCAACAAGGGGGAACATGTGGGCCCCACGTACTTACATAATAAGGGTACCCTCAACAGGGTACATTTTGGCAGTATCAAGAGACAAAGTCTGACACATATACATTATCAGACTTTTGTCCACTTGTTTGAAAGAACAATGTTTGTCCGCAATGGGAAATCACCAACATCAAACCTACACCAAACCCTAATAAAAGGAGTTGGTGAGCCCACTGCTTTCCGAGTGTATTGAGACATATACTGAAGGCCTAACTGAGTACGAGGACTAGTCTGGCTCGCATCCATTAATTCTAGCTATGGCTGACCTTCGCTTAGGTCTCTGTGCTGACTTAAAGCATCGATGGGGCGCTGCCCTTTTCCCGAGATCAAACCCCGGGTTAGTCACCTTTGCTTGTTTTGGCAGGCTAGCCGGACTAAGAGACGTGTCACATATCTTGGACTTGACGGAAGCACGTGCGTGCCAGCCTGTCATCCCCAGTCATTATACTCACCCTAATTTACCATTGTATATACCTTTGTATAGTTCCTTGACAAGAACAGATTGGCGCCGTTCTTGTGGGGACACAGCAAGCTCATGAAGTCAGGACAATATCGGATGCGTCTACTGGAATGCTGGAAGAGGGGTAGAGAATGTTTTAGATTCCTGTTTGTCAAGTCAACAGGTACGACGGGGGTACCCCAGAGGGGATATGCCCCTCTTTATGCCGCGCGCTCGTTGATGAGGGAACTCAGTTGTGGTTTCAGGACACGCGGGCCAGGCAGGGGAGAGACAGAGGGACCCCAATGGGATCGCCCTACCCCCATAGTCTCGCTAATACAACTAAAAGCAAAGAAGAGAGCCCGTGTCCACAAGGCTCCTTGTGACGACTGGAAGTGCGGGGCAAACTGGACCTTTGGAGACAGTCCTCCTCAACCAAATGCAATTGGTGAACAGGCCTGACGGTGCAGAGAGGTGAGCATCTCCAAATCAGCCCAAACGACAATAAGTGTGCCTTCAGTTTCTAGGCACCAGCGGTCCGTAGGTCCACGTACTGGGCATATATGGTGCCTCAGTGCTTCCTGCCGTCAGGCCTAATGCTAGGTCACGTCCAGGTCCTTTTATCGGCAAGTCATCGTATTCTCCTTCGCCGGAGAGGCCGGGACGTTCTCAAAACGCTAACGCGACCCAGCGTCAGGTTACGCCCGCCCTTCCGCCAGAAGGGTAGTAAAAGTTCACCTACAAGGGTGTCAGAACCGCTCAAGATAAGCCCCCAAAATGCTCCTCTGGCAATTAAAGCGCGACACGTTTAATTTCATTGAAGAGAGTGCGAAGAGATACAGAAAGGAAGCTTACTGGATGGCCCCGTTTATCATCAACATCGCTGGCAAGTTAGTGGGCCGCAGACCCCTTCAAATAATCAAGCCTCGGAGCTCCAAGGCTTCTCTATTTGCTCGAGTGCAGACTCGGGCTGACCCACATCAAACTCCAACCAGATCTATGATCGTGTCAAACTGCTTAATGGAATCAGTCATCCACTAGTTCAACTCTGTCGCATTCGCATGACAGTCTCTCGCCCTGAGATCGTCTCAGGAGAGGGCATCTGGGCTCGACAGTTCTTCTGATGCAGATCCCTCGTTCATCAGAAATTTCCAACAAAGCTTGGAGATTGAAACCCCGTACAGAAGACTCTGAGGACGTAGCATGCACAGGCTTTTGTGGAAAAAGGAAAGGAGTACTCTCAGAGCTCCTGCCGTTTCCTTACCACAAGTTCCCCCACAGGGACAGACTCTACCATGGACACCCGACACGATCCCAAGATATAGGTGCAACAGAGATATAGATAGAATCGGGACGCCCGGCCTCTAACCATTCGGCTCCCACTAACCACGGACCCGAGGATATAGCGGAAGCACTACAAACTCAATGGCACGTCCAGCACGGATGCGAGGCTTCACTGGTGTCGTTTCTTCCATACCTACACTTAAAGGCTATTGGCTGGCTATTGGTTTAACGTGAATTGCATCTGGTGTATTACAAATTTTCACCCTAGTTTTTACGAAAGGCTTGTCAAACATGACCAATTTTATTGTGGACAAGCGATACAGCAACAGTTTACATTTAATGAGTTTGAACAGGAACACAGGACTGTCTGTTAGTATAAAGGATTTCACACATGGCAGGACAGAGACATTATGGGACTATGCTTCGACTAACACATGGGGCAAGGACACAAATAGGTAAGCTTCCCCATACAGTGGCCCTGCATGGTACAGCGCCTAAGGACACACACGTAAGCCGTGGTTCACACCGCAGGACTCTGGTCATTATTTCTAGCGAGGCATCAGACGATAGGATAAGCTACAGGAAAAGTTTCTCATGTGTCTCTGTGTCTTTTGGCCCTCAGCCAAAGCAATATTATACGTAGGATACGCAAGATGATAATGCTAACTCATCATGAATCAGATCATCCGCATGCAAAACCGCGACAGGTACGGGCGGTAGAATCTTAACACGAATTGTACCTATATCGGATGGACAAGATAATGCCGGAGGGTCGGGACTTCCCCAAAAGTAAGGGATGCGGATGACGCACGATATACATATAATCCACAGGAGTACGGTCCATCCGTTCCTAAGACAACTCAAGCCCTGGATATTCTGCACAGTTAAAGCCTGTTCCCATCTGATCTCGAATAAACGCCTAAACCGAAGCGGGACATGATGGAACCCCTCTGGTGCCGAGTACATCGAGTTGAAAGAAGTTGTTGGCACCACTCCTATTCGCGGAAGAAACTACCGTCGGGGCATACTGTGAAATAAGCCAATTGATCCCTGGCGAATGAGGGTAAGCCAATCGGTAACACGCCGCCGACCTACTGGGAGCCATCCGCAGAGCGTGTTAACCAACAAAACGAAGTGGGGCCATGGAGCCCTTATCGGCGGAGGGGCTAGGTATAACGCTGACTCTTGCAAATGAAATCCT
>SNQN01007619.1:0-32622 GCA_008642245.1 Bassia scoparia | reverse complement strand
ATTCATGGCAGAGCAATTAGTATTAGCCATTAATTATTGAGAAAGTTAAGAACTTTTGCCATGGGTGTTGTAAAAGAAGAACTTAGTCGAAGAAGAAAGATCCTTTTGATTGAATTATTGCTGTAATATTAAAGAGGAAATAGTCGAAGTATGGAAGACTTGAAGATGTGTGTATTTAATGAGTTTGTTTAATGGTTTAATTATTTCAATTATTTTTTTCGAGTGAGATTTCTTTTCTTTTAAGGATTTGTCTTAATGTGGTAATTCGTGCGCGAAGATGAAGTTGAAGATGAAGGAATTAATGGTTAAGAAAGGAATCCAAAAATCTAGTGCTTGTGATCTTGTAGAAATAGGGAACATAACCGCCCTATACATCAAATCCCATTCCAATTGTATGGCTAGTCAATGACGGGGGGGCAGGCGAGAGCGGAATGTTGATTTTTCTCACTCCATCTTTTTTTTTTCTCATTCCCCATCTAAACCTCACTGTTTTCTTCTTCAATGGCGGGTTCGAAAACTTTCCTCACCTCTGCGCCCATTTTAAAATAAATATATAAAACCATCTTCGGCCCATCACGCACTTTGAAATATCCCACTCCAACTTAAATCCCATCAAATTTTACCTTTTTTACCATTTATTTTTTTATTTTTATTTATTTATTTTGGAATAAGATATATTCTTTTTATTGTTATTTCTAGATGTTTATCTAAGTTGTTATAGTATTTTTCATTTTTATTTTTACTGTTTTCTAAATTTCTAGTTATTTTTTTTTTTTAAAATGGATAAGATATATTCGTTTTTCATTATTGTTGTTTATAGATCTTAAACTAGATGTATTATCAAGTTGTTAGATGTTTCCATGTTTTTTTACTGTTTTATATTTTAGTTATTTAATTTAGGCAAATTGGCCTCCACACTCTAACTTTGCTTAGGGCGTTAACACCTTGAACTCTTGCGTAGTTGCTAAAACACCACAAACTAATGTATTGGCAGTGCAACGCATCTCTCTCTTTCCATATTTAATCTACTTCTATTCTTTTCTAGTTTTCTACCCTTGTCTTTCTTTTTTCCTCAATTTCACTTTGCAATTCAATATTGTTGTTGTTCTTTCGTGCAAGTAAACTCCATTGTATACCATTTCWGTCCCTTTCAATACACATTTGATTCATTAAAAAAAACCATATCTTTAATCAATAATGGCTTCCTTTGCAACAATTCATCAAACCCAACTTTCTGCTAAACACCCCACTATAAATTCAAGGCAATCGAACCCATCTCAGTTTGTCCCATCAGTTTCATTCATTAGGAGAAACCCCAATCTTGAATTTCSAACAATGGTTCTAGGCAAAGCTGAAATTCCCAAAATGACCCTGAAAGCTTCTTCTTCTAGGGTGAAGCAGCAGGGGTTTGTGGAGGAGATGAGGAGTGTGGCAATGAAGTTGCACACAAAAGAGCAAGCTCCTAGAGAAGGTCAGAAGGTTGCCAAAGGACCTGAAGAAACTTCTCCTGCAAAGTGGGAACCAACTGTTGAAGGGTATTTGAAGTTTCTTGTTGATAGTAAGTTGGTTTATGATACTATGGAAAAGATTGTTCAAGAGGCTCCTGTTCCTTATTGTAAGTTTTTCCCTCTTTTGATTGTTTAATTTCATTGGAATATGTGTTTATTTTGTGTTGTTTTATGATTGAATACTTTTATGATTTCAATTTTGTTTGAGAAGAAAAGGGTGTTGCATAATTTGTCTGTATTTTGCTTCACGATGGTTCTTATTATTTATTACTATGTGTGTTAGTTTGTTATAATTGGTTTCATTGCCATTGAATTTAAGGAAGTCTCAATCTTGTATTGCCAATTAATAGTAAAAGATGAAATATTTGTGAAGCATATTATGTACTTTAATGGCAATTTAAGGATTTGTACTAACTATTGACTCAGCCTGACCCAATTAACTGATTATGTAATGGCTGTTGATTTGGTGKACTTGGTTTGTTTGGGTTCAATCTGTTACACACTCATCTATTTATCTATATTGTGGGTTTCTAAGTTACAAACTGGGGCTAAGGTTATCAAGTCAACTTATCTTATTCCTGGTGTGAATCTGTATATATAGTTAGTTGATGGAGGCKAGTAGTCCCAGTCTTATTTGTTATCATGTAAGGCCAACTTAATCGGTCAATTATAYGGCTAGTTGCCGTCCAGTTATCCGTGGCCCCGTGGGGCTTCGGCTTGATTTTATTTGGCCTTTGGAAGTGTTGGAACTTGGGAATCAAGGCTGCAACCTTCAGTTTTGTGTCATATKTGATCCTTCAGTCTGTCTTTGAACTATGGTCATTTATGAGTAGTCATGTAASCAGTAAAGAGTGTCTGCCTACTTGAGATGATAGCATGATGATCCAATATATTTGTTATTGTTTTGTGCGCTAAGGTTTTKAACCRTGTTGGCTCGTTCTTTGAAATAATATTTACTCTGACAGTGTATTTTTGGGATTGCATAACTAGGAAATCGAATTCCTCTTGACATCATTTTAGAACTCTGTTTCTTCACAATGCCAAACAATTTGGCATATTTTATATAGACATTTTATTATCAATAGTTCTTTTATATATTTCATGAAGGTTGTAGTGAGAACAATGCATGTGTMGAGGGAGAAGTCATTCRTAATTTTGARWAGTAGTGTGAAGCTCACCGAAAGATTTCACCAGACTTTTGTTGCCTATGACAGTACCTATACTATGAACCTTTATATTGTCCAACTTCATCAAGTTACCTATACTATGGACCTTGCTGTTGGTGTGTGATTCTACTATTCTTTTAAGCATCATGTAAAATTCAACTAAGGAATTATTTGGCTTCTATATCAAACAATATCAAACAAGAAAAATGAGTGCTTTAATATGTTTCTTTTCATTGTGAGTTTTCATATGTTTCTTTTCAATATGATGCTCTACATTTTTGGAATAAGCTTTTATGCAGCCGAGAGTACAAATTTGTATGAAGTCTTGTTATAACATTGTGACTGTCTCTTGTTGAGCATTACCTGTTATTTTTTCATTTGAAACATGCTTACGCACTTTATCTTCAGATGCTGAATTTAAGAATACGGGATTGGAAAGATCACATAATCTGGAGAAAGATTTGGAGTGGTTCAGAGAGCAAGGTTATTCTATTCCTGAGCCATCTGAACCTGGTGTTACATATGCAAGCCATCTTGAAGAATTAGCTAAGAAGGATCCACAAGCATTCATCTGTCATTTCTACAATGTATATTTTGCCCACTCTGCTGGTGGTCGCATGATTGGAAGAAAGGTATGTAATTGGCATTACTTAAACACTAAACACATGAAGTTGATATAACCTTGACTTAGTGATGACTTAGTTATTGGCTTATTGCAGTGTAAATTTTTGATAGGTTGCTTATTTTAGGTAATTATTGTCTTTATTGCTTCTCTGCACTTGACAAATGTCGTATGTTATCACTTGAATGTAACAAAATAACCAATGTAATGCTCCAAATGTCGTAGGTCATGATTGATTACACACAAAATGGTTAAAATAACTCGTATACGTGATATTTAAGATAAGATATAACAATAGAAAATCATTCTTATTTATTTTTAAAATTAAAAAATAGATTTCAAGTGCACCTCTAACATAATATAAATACAGTGATAACTTCCTACCTCACTTAACAGATTGTAAATACTCAACTAGAGAAATGTGCACAAAAAAAATCCCAAAGAGCCTCTCTTTAAGTTTAATTAGCCCTCTAGGTTACAATATATACCTATTCCCATAGACATATGCAACATTAAAACAATCTACTCCTAGCAATCCAATTTTGTAGTTCTGTAGACATTCATTCTCCTAAATCTTAATTGAATTAACCACGAGTCCTAAACCTTATTATTAGGGTTTGGGGTAAAATTCTACTATTCATGCTAGGTTGAGCGGTGGAACCTAAACCTTATTTAGAAGACTTATATAATTGGAAAAAGCATAAACAGAGATCAATACTATCCAACTCATAATAGAAATAAGAAAATTTTGCCAACACAATTTTTTTATAATGAACTGTTTGTGGGAAACCACCCTTTTAAGAAAAAAATTGCAAAGAGAAACCCAAAACTTAAAATTCATTGTTAAAGAAAACTTTGAAGCCAAATTTTGGGTTTGTTTTAACAAAAATTTGTTTTGTTTTGGGTTTTCTATAGCAATCGTTTTTTGGTCTTTGGCTTTGTTTAACAATTATTATTTTATTTTTATTTTTCCCAATGGTATGTCTGATGTTTAACAAGTTCCCGTTGTATGTATAAGGTTTTTATTTCCATTGATATGGCTGAGGTTTAGGAATCGTTCCAAATATAGCATTATTCAATTAAACAGTAACGTTTAACCACCGTAACCACCCAAAGCACCACGATTTACCGCAAGACATCACCGAAAGCTCCAAATTACCGGCAACAACCTCCTTGCACCACAAAATTCTTTAATTCACTTTCTCTCTCCTCTAATTTAAATATCGTCGTTTTCTCTCTCTGCAAACCTTTAAGGACCACCACTGACCATTTCCTCGACTACGCACACTATTCGGGATTTCGCTAATGGCTTGCGATGATTCGTGGTGGTTAGGGTGGTTGCAATGGTTAAACGTTACTTTTTAATTGAATAATGCTATATTTGGGAACAATTTCTAAACCTGAGACATACCAACGAAAATAAATAAATTCAGGCATACCAATGGGAATTTGCTAAACCTCAGATATACCATTGGGAAATACCCTTTTTTTTAATTATGAGTTTTGTTTAACAGAATTTTTGACGAGTTCACTCTCAAAAAAACTATTAAAGAAGTTTTTGACAAAGTATTCATTATAAAAGGTTTGTTTTGGCATTTTCACGAAAAACAAAGTGTATTAGATCTAGAGGTAGCGACGAGTTTGGCGACAAACAAAGAAAAGCTGTAATTAAACTTATCAAAATTGTCCACTACTTGCTGAGTTGCTGTTAGGCCACACAACTAATGAGGAGATTGTGACTTGTAGTTATACCTGGAAAATCGGTCGGTCGGTCGGTCAGGTGAGTATCGATCGGTGAACATTAGGTTTCGATCATTTTTCAGTAACGAATCGAATTTCTTTATTCATGACCCAAAGTTATCAAGTAACCGACCAAGTCAAGTTTTTTTAGAAATACCTTTTTCTTCTTCTGTTTTGTCAAAAATAGACGCTATTGAGGTTTTTAAGGGTTGGAAAATGCATAATGGGACTAAACGAAGTAGATTGTTCATCAAACTATATTTTATTTGATTCTAATAAATATTATTATTTGCATTGTCTGCGATCAAGTTATTCACATAATATAACAACGCATTTCTTAAAAAATTGTACTTTCAAGTGAATTCACAAACAGATCGGTTTGACCCGATCGGTTTGACCCAACTCGTTTATAAATTGGGTTTACCAATCAGTCAAAAAAATGGGTTTCGAGTTTTATTTCTTTGTTCATGACTCAACTTTTCTAAGTCGGTTTCTAAGTTGATATTTGGTTGGGTTTGTTTTTGTGGGGGAAAATTTCTAATCTATCTTGTACTACTGCAGCATATCCAGTGGCAATATTRTAATTATGGAGAAAATAAAGTTACTTCATAATTACAAAATTGCCATTAAAATCAACTTTATTTTCTCCATAATTACAATATTGCCATTGGATATGCAATTTTTTTATATCCACTGGATAGACTAGAAAGACTAGGAAAACTTCAGTTTCTTTGCTTTTTATCCTATTTTTGGTCCACTTATGAAAAGACCCCTTTTGATTTATGGCACGATTTTTGAATCTGTGTTCAGAGGGTGAGCTTTGGCTCTTTCTTTCCCAACCCGAGCTATCTTCTATTGCTTTGTTGCAAAAAAACCCAAGTTGTTTGGCATGACCTTATGACAAGTAACTTTATTCTTCGACCATCTATCAAACATAAAATAACCTCAGTAGAACTATATCTGAATATAAATTGAATTTATGTTAATGTCATTATATATAGAAGAAAAAATTGACAATTAACAAAGATAGGTTACAGAATGTGTATTTGGATGTCTTTATCTTATTAGGGTTTATTTGAATGTCTTTTGTTTAAGTGTAACTGATGACTTCATGTTCAATATTGCGGAGTGCTTGGACCTTATTTTTGCTTGAGGATGCTCCTCATTTGTWGGCCAAATGGCATACTTTCCATTTTGGGAATGACCAACAGGCTTTTGATTCTATCGTACTACTCACGTCACGTCTTTGTGATTACTTAACAATTTGAGCTATAATCTGGTGGAGGTTTATGACTGTGTGTGCAGCTGTTGATTTTTCATGCAATTCATGTTTATGCTAATGTTGTGCTTAATTAGCTAATTTTCCTGAATGTAGGATTGATGGTTTCAAAATTCAGACTAAAGCAATTTTTTTAGATAGTGAATTACAGTAACTTTGTAGGTATTTGTTAATYGTAGTTGATTGCAGGTTGAACTACTTTGTGAAATTTTGTTCTATAATATGTATGTATCTGGTGGTAGTCTCTTAGTGTCTGAGCAAGACTTTCTAAGCTGTTTTGGATATCTAAGTTTTTGGCTCTTATATTAGGTTCGGAGAAGATACTAAAACAAAAAGGAGCTGGAATTCTACAATGGGATGGGTGACTTTCCCAGCTGCTTCACAGAACGTGAGGATAAGCTAATAAAGTTGCTGAGTATGTCTCTTTCTTATGCTATGGTTTCGTATGCGTAAAACATTTCAAAGGGAAATAATTATCCATAGAAATCATTTTTTAATGAAAGTACAATTACTTTGTCTTTCTTTGGTTCATGCTCTTAAAGCTAGGCAAGTATTTAAAAAGAAGGAAATACAAAATGAATGGAATGTGAGGAATCAGAGTGCAAATGTAGCTTATCGTTCTTGAGAAATTAAATGATAGTTCTTGTCAAACATACAAAGGAAACCGAGAAAATGGCTTTTCGTCAATATAACAGCGCATTGGCAACTTTGTGTGATATTTATCCTAATCCTGCTATAGAGGTGGTTCATGATTTCGAACCCGTTTGTTGGGTTGCGTAGTAGGTTATTTTTGTCATTGTTCATCTTTTGTCTTAGTACAATAGTACAGTCCTACTAATTATATCCAAGATTCTCTTGGTAATGTTGGGCATGAAGTGAGAGTAAATCTAAATTTTTTAATTAGAAGTTGTTTTTGTTCCTGAATCCCAAAAACAAGTTGTGTTATACACCAACTTTCTGAATCCTAAAACTTTGCTAAGATTATGCTGTTTGACTTTGCAGAGCTGGTCAAGAAAGAAAAGAACATTGTTTGGAAGAAACGAGAAGTCGTTTGAGTACTCGGAAATTCTGCGTTTGATATTCACATAAGACGCAAGCTAACTTGTTTCCCTTTAGGCACTCCGTTGCCGCGAACGCATTATGCCTGTTTATATTGCTCAACAAGTGTCACATGTTATTTTCCCAATTCAATTAGATTTGTATCAAAAACTAGTTGCCAAATGTGCTATATATAAAAAAATAATATTCAGGTTTCACAAAGTTGTGTTCGGTGTTTATTTGGAGCTTGCTCGTTTACAAATTAAAAATATGACCGTGTTTGTAGCTTGCATGTTACAAGTTACGTATATGACCCGAGTTTGGATGAACAAGTAGTGATTGGTTTTTCACAACAGATGAAGCTCATTACAATAGTCTTTTGCCTTTTCATTTGTTCGAGTTTCATATTTAAAGGTCGTTAATATTCTAAATCGGATCAGATTTGTCAAATTATAACGGATTTTATTGCCCTATATGTGATTCATATTTGGATTACATTTGTCGATAATACATTGCACAATACTATTACTATTCCATTCTATTTCATAATCTTCTTTGATTTATTTTGACAGTATAAACAAATAAGATGAGAAAAAGTGACGGCAAATTAAATGGGTTGGGACGAAGTGAAATTAAATGGGAAGTTTAGGTTAGGGATTTATTAACCCGAAATAATGACACTATCAACATACATGATCTATTTGCCAACACTACTTTAGATGTTACTTGATAAAATTAATCTACATTTGAAATTGCAATGATGATGACCGGCTGAACCATTGCTCCAACACTAATTCATCATGATTTTCTGCTTAAATATTTAACGATTACATTGAAAATTGTTGTTAATGAGAAAAATCTTGGAAGTTTAATAAACTGATACAAGTGGATGATATTTTTAATTGGCGAAAAATACGTAAAATCTCGGTGTTGAGGTAACATTCAAATATTTAGTTTTTTACTTAAAAAATTATTCAAAATAATTCCATATTTACTGTTGGTTAAGGAGCAAGGAACTTTTTTTAACAAGCAGTGGCAAATCATAGATTTTATATTCAGTATAGCACCGACTAAAATAAAATTTGTAGTGGAATTCAATAAAAATCTACATATTATTGTGTCAAATTGTGTGGTAGCTAATATCAAATTTAAATTGATATTCTTTATATTATCCATCTTAGCTACTTTACAAATAATCCGGGAGAAAGGAGTCAGAGCTCCACTCACTTCGTTTGAGCTCCGTTTGCCTAACGCCTGCATTTTTGAACAACCAACGTATATAAAAAAAACTATGGCTCTGATACTATGCTAAGAATTGTGTTTTGGGGATAAATTGTGATGATCTATTATTCATGAATTCTTCTGTTATTTATACACCTAAGATACTATATAGGACAATCTTCCATGATATATATATTTTAACAACTACTACAATATTCTTATTATATCCTTTTCATATGGAAAATATATCACACACGATATATTTTTGCAAGTCGTAGTAAAAATGTGCTTTCTTGGGATATCTTTTGGGAAAAAAGGATGGAAGGTTTTTGACGTAGAAACTAAACAACGATTTGTGTCTCGTGATGTGCAATTCTTTGAGCGTGAATTTCCTTTCCTAGAGGGTAGTGTTGTGACATCGACTCCGACTCTGGCTCGTTTCCGGGGGTTGTGTGTACAGTGACGATGACGATGTGTGTTATGCGGATGGAGTCCGTGGGGTTGTGGCTGAGGACCAGCAGCCTATAGGTGCGTGGGTTGATGTAGTGACATGAGGGAGTATGGACAGCCTACTGGGCTTGAACCAGACACTGGTGCAGAGACTGCTCCACTGCCCAACTAGCTGCTTCATCGGAGGGTGCTGATGGCGAGGGGGCAGCTGTACCGAGGGCTGTGGTGAGTGAACCAGGTGATGATATGGGGAAGGGCATGCGTACTAAGTATGCAAATGTGAAATATCGAGATTTTGTGACCACTGTGCGAAATAATAAAAGTCCACTTCGCCTTCGACATCTTTCCCCGCAACATCATCTCCCTCAGGTATGGTTTTTACATTAACATTTGTTGATTCTCACAAATTTTCACAAAAACACAACCTATATTGCAGCAATTTCAGCAGGGAATGAGCCACGAAACTTCAAAGAAGCCATGAGACGAAGGGTGGGGGAAGGCAATGGCAGATGAAATTCAGGCTTTAGAGGAACAGGGTACGTGGGAGCTGGCTGACTTGCCTCCCGGCAAAAGGCTCTCGGGAGCAAATGGGTGTATAAAGAGAAGTATGATGAGCATGGTATCAAGAGCAGGTTAGATCTTGGTTTTTCTGTGAAAAATTTTCCCCTGCCGGTGGGTTAGAAATCAAGCTCACCGGCGGGTTTCAAATACAATCAAATTTTTTTTCCTTTCTTTGATCAATTGTGTGTTATAACGCTGTGTTCTTTTTTATTTTTTTTCTCTTTCCTTATGATTGTTTCAGTTTTGTGTTCTACTCAAACACATCTTGGAGAAGATATCTCCTTTGGTCATTTGATCGATTTATTTCAGATTTGTTTCAAAACGATCAATTTCTTAAACAAATATGATGATGGTCATTCCATCGAAAATTAATTTGTTCTTTTATTTCTGTGATGATGTTCATCCCATCACAAATTAAAAAGTTTGGTTTATTGGCTCACTTTCATATCAGTTTCAAAACTGATTGTGAGACATGTTTTGGTTCTCCTGTGTCGTGAGACGAGGATTGATTTGCTTGTACTTTGAAACGACAGGACAAGCATATTGCATTGGTTTCCTTGTACTTGAGACGACAGGACATTATACCTTGAGACGACAAGACAAGCGTAACATACGACGAGTCCGAGAAGAAGACGGTCTAGTTGTATGTTTTATTTGCAGGTTCGAAAAGATTGGCGTTCCTGTTTAGTTGTTTATTGATGAGTTCGAAAAGAATGACGTTCACATCAACAAAGAGATTGATATTGACTTCGAAAAAGTCAGATTATTTTTTGTTTGTTTTCTCCAATCGTAACGTTCGTGTTATTGCCGTTATTGCGGGAGGGTGTTAGGAATATAAGATAAGATAGATAAGGAAAATATATCGTGTGTGATATATTTTCCATATGAAAGGATAAGGATTTTTCCTCAGGTACCCTGAGGTTTTGCTTAATTCCTAGGTACCCCGAGTTTTAGAAATGCCTCAGGTACCCCTCACGTTAGAGAAAATAGTTCATATACCCTTACTCTAACGGAAAACTAACACCGTTAGTCTTTCCTTAATTAACCACTAATTCTACTAAGTTAACCCTAATCTCTTGTCTCTCCCTAACTTCTGCTGGAAATTATAGGATTGATAATCGCCATGTCCAACTGACCAAACGAGCCATCCCCAAGTGAAGAGGCATCCGAATCTGAAGAAGTTAGTTTTTTATGACAATAAAACGCACAAAATCATAATTTACAGTTGAAATCCAGGACTCCTACCTAACTAAAATATGGCCTAGCATCAAAGAGACGAGAAATTCCATCAGACCACACAAACAGGTATAAATACTAGCTCTAAAGCATTCTATTTGAAATTTATGAGAGATTCTGAAACTCCCATCTTCTACTTCATCAAGGAGCATGTGCAAGATGAGCAAGAACACGGAGATAGACAAGGATAAATCCCAAATTAATTTTCCGATGCCAAAATTGACCCAAATATCCATCCTAAGAGGTGGGAAGTACAATTTCGAACACTCTCATTCGGCTCGACCCCAGGTGGCACAAAGAGCAGTTTTTGGGCGAATTTTGCCGGCGTCAGAAGGTGGCGGAGGAGTCGCGGCGCTCGAGAGTGCATTGATTTGTTAATGTTGATGAAGATTGAATTTTGAGGAAGAAATGGAGTTTGTAAACTAACAAAAAAGATTTCTGAGAGTGAGATGATGATATTGGTAGCAGTGAAGAAGAAGATGATAATGGGGTCGATCTAATGTCGGCAATCTTCTCTTATTAATGTTCCTTTTTTTCACTTATTTTTTTTCTCAAATTTTGGGGTTTTGTTTATGATTCTGACCTAAGTAATTTATTCTGGATATTTTTTGTGTTTTTCGTGGGTTGTGAATTGAAGATTAGTGAAGATGGGAGGTTGAAGATGAGTATGGGGTTGAAGATGGGTGATTAATAGAGGAGAAAGTTATATTAGGGATAATAGACTAACGGTGTTAGAGATTTTAACGGAATTTGTCTCATTAAGGGTATTTCAGCTAATATGTCAAAGGTGAAGGGTACCTGAGGCATTTCTAAAAACTCGGGTACCTGATGAATTAAGCAAAACCTCAGGGGTACCTGAGGAAAAATCCCAAAAGGATATAATAGAATATTGTTAGTATTTTGTTAAGATTTATATATCATGGGAAGATTGTTTCCTACATTAGTTATTTAGGTGTGTATAAATACATAAGAATTCATAAATATAGATCAACACAATTTATCCCCAACACAATTCTTAGCACAAACCGAAGGAATTGATTAATGTCTAAACCAAACGTAGGAAATAAGTTTATTTTTATTCCTTCCCTTCCGAAAATAGAGCTGGATTCCTTTCAATTCTTATAAAGTTTATTTTATTTCCTTTCTCTTCTTTTCTTTTTCTTTCTCTTCCCTTCCTTTACTAATATAAAACCAAACAGGGTGGAAGTAACCGTTCACAGTCTTTAGCCATAGATCCGTGTAAGACATTTATTACCTTACTCTACAATAAACATCATTGAATAGTTTGTTGTCTGTGACATTCGTACTCTAGCTAGGTGTTAACATTTCTTGGACTTTGTAGTGGCAATGTTAATGCCTTAATTTGTTACCAAGAGAGTGGAGTTTTACTTACGCCCATCAAGTCATCAACCCTTCTCCGTGTGTCCTTCTCCTCATAGTACTCGACTACTTGCATAGAAACTTCACATTCCTTTATTCTTTAGTAACCTTACCTTCTATCACAGGCTCACAGCCAAAAACCCATTGAAGAAGTAGAGTATTATGAGTATTATTTGCATCAGAATAGGCTCAATTAAAGGGTAGAGTGTTTGGCTTTTATCATAAGCAGGACAATAGTGTTCTCTCTGGTTCCAGGCAATAAGGCTCAGTTCCAGACAACATGTAGAGAGAAACAATCTAACAAGCAGTAAAACATTAGTGTTCTCTCTTGTTTCTCCGGGTTGAATTTGATCGTGTTAAAGAGTCGTCTCTTCACAACAATTAATTCATAAGCAGTATTATGTTATTACTTGAATGTAATAATTATAACAAAAACCTAGCATATCTAATAGGAGAGTTATATGTTTTGAGCATCTAAATGATTGATATTATAAATTAATATGCTTTGAAATTCAAAGTTGAACGAGCTTTAAAAGGAATGTTTAATCATTATGAATTTGAACAAATTGTTTTTTTTTTGACGAGTTTTATTTTACGAGAAATTTGAACAAATTGTCCGCGAGTTTCAATGAGCCGATATTATCTTGTTGAACAAAGCTTATTTATTAGTCGAGCTTGAAACTCAATCTCGTTTATTTATATACGAACAAGGTTTCCCCAAGCTTTGATCGAGTTTGTTCTTGAGCTATTCACGAGTGTATCGGCTCATTGACGTCCTTGAGTGCGATATCATATTGAATAGAGTTTTTTTTCATAAAAAAAACACAGCAAAAAAATATGTTGTAAAATACAGAGGTGAGGAATAGTATCTCAAGCGGCTCGTGCGGCTCGTGGGATTACCATTCTAGATGCATATATCATGTTAGTTAGGAAGATAACACAACTGCATTGTGAACTAATAACTTTTTTCTCCTTAAAACTATCCCATATCTTTATCCTTTTCATTAAATTTTCGTTACTTTTTTCATATGACTATTCATGAGATTTTCTATCACTCTTACTTTATTCTAATTGAGCAAATATTATATACATATAATTGTGGCAGTCCATTACGTAGAATTCATTAATCTTTCTGTTTCCTAAAGTTCCAATCATACACTATTTGGGTGTAAAATATGAAAACTAATACAATATGAGAAGTGATGTTTAAAGTAGATTTAGATAGGAGTGAGAAACAAATAACATTCGCATTGTTTATTGCACATGAGTGTATTGCAAGTTGTATGACCGCGGACCATCACAATTCAAAAAATAATACGAAGTATAAGATTTCCTAAAATGGAATAAATGGGAGCGGTAGGAACTTCATGGAATGTCCATATGAAAAAAGTGATAGGAACTTCATGGAATAGAGGGAGTATATTATTTGCAATATACTCATATGTATTAACAATGCAATTTTATTTGTTTTTCTGTCTAATTTAAATCTACCTTTTAACATTTTTTTTTTGTTTTTAGTAAGGTACCTTTTTAACCTTACTTCCCTTATTATATTAATTTTCATATTTTAACGGAGAGAGTAGTATTATTTAGCCATAAAATTTCCAAATACAACGTAACTTTATAGAAAAAATGAAGTGCAAAGAAGATTTCAAGAATGCACATATGACATATGGTAAAAGAATTGAAGGAATTATTGAAAAAATTTCTTTGATTATTCAAGGTTTTGTTAAAAGTATACAGTGTGATGTAGAAGTATTGTAAAATGTAGACTACTCCTTGTATGATTTTGTTATAAAAATATATCAATTAAAAGTATATGGTGTGATATAGAAGTATATTGTATCATGTATAAGTAATAAAATATAAAATACAAGTATATACTAGAGGTGATCAAACAAGTTCGGTTCGCGGGCTAGGCTCGACCTGGCTCGAAAATTAGCGGTTTTGGACATGAATTTTTGACCCAGGCCTGATTTTTTCGAAATTTTGGTGAGCTTTGGTCTTCACTTTTTGTGTATTTTAGTTAATTTTTTGGGTCCGGTCCAAAAAAGATCTGAAAAGCCCGCTCCAATTTTTTGGACTTTGGACCACAAATTTAGGCCCGATTCCAAGTCCGACYCGACTCGACTAAAGGGTTTAATTTTACATGTCAATCCCGACCCAACCCGGCCCATGATCACCTCTGGTATATACGTGTGATATATAAGTAAAGCAAGTGTGTATATCCTTAAAAAACAGTGTATATACGTGGCCTATATCATGCATGTAGAATTAGATTATATGATGTAGAAATACGCCATATTTTGCTAAAAAAAAAGATTTTATACAAAGTATACGATATACATAAATACATTATATTTAGTAAAAGTGACTTGGGTCCGGTCTATAATAATTTTATCATAGACCGGATGAACGCAAAATGAACTACTCCATATAATGTATATTAGAGGTTTTACACTTTTAAATGTCTAAAAGTGAAAATTAAAAAGAAGTAAATAACGTGGATAATGAGCTTGAAAAGAAGTGAAAATTATTTGACCTATGTTGCTTATGAGAAGCGACAATTCATGAGCCAATTGAATTGAGCTTAATCAATACTCAGCTGAAACTTAACTCGAGTTAGGTTGGTTTGAGATTGAGCTTAACTCGAGATATTAATGAGTTGAGCCGAGTTGAACAACATATAAGTATATAACTTGACTTGAAAACTCATGAGAAGCTCGAAAACTCCATATTCAAGTAATATTAAGGGTAAATTGACTATAAATATACTTCATCCGTAACAAAAAATTGTAACAAATGAGATTTCACGCATTTTTATGAAGTGATTTAACAATGTAAACGAACAAATTAATCAAAAATATTTGAACACAATGAAGAATGAGATTATAACTTAATCATGTTAAAATATTTTGATTAATTTGCTTGTTTACGTTGTTAAATCATTTCTTTGAAATACGTGAAATCCCATTTGTTGTCATTTTTGTTACGGAGAAAGTAATTCACCTACTACTCTAAAGGTTATACATATACGGGATAGGTCAGAAATTGGTCAAAAGTTCGATTTGAGTTGATCAAAGCTGAGCTAGTTTATGCATTACCCGACCCTCAAGACTAACTAAATTTTTTTAATGAGCGATTGAGACATGCAAACGCAACCTCAACTCATATCATAATCATTTAATCACCCCTAGCAACATATTATTTCTATACTTGTAGTTGTCTTCTTTAATCTCCCCTATCAAATAGATGATGATAAGATTAAGATTTCAAACCGAGCTCAGTCGGCTTGAACTAAGCCACAAAAACCTAGTTTTGACCGGGGCAAGCTCGAACTGTTAACTAAGAGAAACGATGAGGGAAACGTGTTCCTGACTACTTAATAATGAATTCTGATGACTGATGCTTTGTATAAATACTCGTTACAATTCTTGAAGACTGAAAACAGTCTTTCTGCCCTCAACATACTTAGCCTTGAATTATCTTCCCTCAATTTCATCAATTTTTTCTACTAATTAAATAAAAATGGTCCGATTAATTTCATTCCACATTTTCATAGCCCTTTTTTCACTCACATTTTTCCACATTTCATCATCATCTCCTCTTTCTGGTGACCCCAATATCCCTCTTCTCTCTCTTAGGCTCAAGCCTAATCAGGTAATCAACATTATGTTTTATGTTTTTGGGCAAAAAGATTAACTTTTTATTGATTTTTGCTATTTTGGGTGCTTTTTTGCTAATGTATTTTTTTAGACTACTGCTTCAAGCTGCACTTTCAGAGTTGAAATTACCACAAGCTGCTCATCTGTTAAATACACAAGGGATCAAATTAGTCTTTCTTTTGGTGATGCTTATGGCAATCAGGTATTTTTCTCAATTTTATTATGTGGGTGATTGTTAATTTTATTRTATTTGKAGTACATGTTTTTGATGTTGTTTTGGTATGTAAAGTCAAACTTAGGTTAATGGGTATTTCTTGAGTGGAATTCTATTGATTGCCAATTATCTTGTTTGTTTAATTATAATATGAGTAAATGCTTCCCAAAATGTGCTCTTATGAAAGAAAGATCAGATTTTGTTTAGTGGGTTATTTGCAGATTGTGGTTTGATTRATTGATGACAATTTTGTAATTTAGTGTTATGCAATCAACGATCATCTCCTTGAAATAAGGATTAGGTGGAATTAGACAAAAAGAGGAAAGCATCAAAATGGGGAATTAGTGGGAGTTTCAAAGATATTGATTTAGTCTACAAATGTTTTTGCTGACTGGTACATTCTGGTAATTATAGGTGTATGTGCCAAGGCTTGACAATCCATCTGCTCGTGCTTTCGAGGCGTGCTCCACGGATACATATGATGTAACCGGACCATGTACATACGATGTATGCTATGTGTACCTGTATCGGAGGGGGAACGATGGCTGGAAGGTCAACAGCGTGCGTATATCCAGCCAGTATATAAGGACTGTGACTTTCAAATACAACAGTTGGATACAAGCCAATACTTGGTTCGGGTTCAATTACTGCCATGGTGCGTTTGCTTCTTAATGTAAATCCTGAGAAGATTGAATAAATAAGCTGTCATGATCTTTATATAAGACCCAATCTTGCTTAAAATTGTTTGTGTCAGTGTGTTTCATGTGACAGCTGTGTAATTGAGATTATGAGATTATTCTGCACCTTTGATCAGTGAACATATGCTACATTAAAGACTARAAACTGGTGATATGTCCAGATTGAGATTTAATCTTGGCATAGTTTTGTCTTATCTCGATTATTTATTCATTAATGAATTTTGAATGCCTCTTTTTTGTTAATGTTACGTAGGGCTTTGTTTTCAACTTCTAGCTACCACATGTAGTATTGATTCAAATTATTGATTTCTAAGTTATATCTGACTCCACCACAGAAAATTAGCAGTAGTGTGGTACAATTGGACTTTATTGAATGCCTTATAGTGTGTCCTTGTATCTCAAGCCTTTCCCCTCAAGCCCTTCATTGTGTTTTTGTCTTGCTGAATTTGATTCTGGATTGGATTTTCATGTGGTATGTATTGTCCAAATTTGTTCCTTTAATTTCTTATCAGATTTTTGTTACGATAAATCCTATTTTCCTGCATTCAGTGTTGGTTTAGAATATGTCTTGGATTATAACCGATAACTCGATAAGTGTCTATTATAAGTTTATACCATGTTTATTAGTTATATAATTGGTCATTATCTTGCAAGGCATTTGGGTATAAGATATTGTCTATGTTAGTAATGTTACTTGGACTCGGCTAGAAGTGTTGAACATTGATATGTGTTATAGTGTCTGACATGGCTAGAAGTTATGCATTATCAAGGTTCAAAATGAAGTGTCCGTTAGCAGATTGAAAAACGAGAGACTTTGAGTCACATAGGAATATAGGATACATGACATACAGCATTACATGGGAGAAGGGGCTTCATTAATTTCCTTTGGATTTGGGTTCTTTTTATTCCTGTGCCTCGAGGTGAAGAGAAAGGAAATCCTCCTCCCTCGGATTCCTACTATTTCTTAAAGTTCTTTTTTAGTCCTACAAGGGAAGTTGAGTATAGAACTAGAACCTTAAGCCTGGTCATTGGAGGTTGAACCTACTAATCTTAAACTCCCCATAGCTAGGAGTGATGACTTGAATGGCTCATTGTTGAAATTAATAACGACTCTCCAAAACTAAATGATCTTTTGATTGTTCTGGCTCCTCCTTTTAGATGCCGATTTTGAACTCATGCAGAAGCTTATGTTTTGTTTGCAAGTCAAGAAAAGTGAGGAGGAAGGAAGAGCAGAGTGAAAAGAGGCAAAGAGAGTGGGCCGTTTTGCTGATCCTTCCGATCTTCTCATCACCTGGTTAAGAATTAATGTTATACCTTGGATTGTCCTGTYTCGAACTGTCTAAACTGCCCACCTTAGTGCAGAAAACAAAACTTGTCTCTCCATAGTTTTTTGTCCCCACCATGCCATCGCAATGAGGATGTGATGTTTATTTCATCCTCAACTTGTTTTGTTTCTATATTAAGCTATTTTTCGAGGAAACTTCGGATCAAAATATTGACAGTGAATATTGGTACGTACTAAGAAATTCGCTGATTATGATCTGAATTCAAGAAACAACCAGAATTTTGGTTTGCTGAATATTAAGTTGAGTTTGTGATGAAATACATAAACTAGTACTAGGAGTAATTTTTTACCAGGTTGGATAAWTATATGCTYTGATGTTGGTCCATCAGACATCAGAGTRGTACTTGGCCTTCAGAAGCCAGGACTGAAGTTATGGCATAATATTGTGGGCTGTGAGCTTAAGCTTTTGACGATTGAATAGGAAGATGCTCAGATAGCATGAACCAAACCAAGGAGGTTTCTTTTAATGCTTTTAAATATGCTCTTTTCTGAATGAGTAATCAGGCATTTAGCTTATACTAACAAAGGTTACATAGCTTAAAGTCGCCAAAGTTTGAGCTTCAACCATGATCTAATTGACTATTATTGTTGGTGACTGCAGGATCTTCCTCTCAAGGGTATAATAAACCTCGATTAAGCACCCTTATTATGACTCTTGTAGCCCTGCTGTTTTTCGCGCTGGAATGGTGTTTGTTGTAAAACTTGAACTGTATCTTAAAGTTTAAACACAAGAACGAACCAAAAGATAGAAAGTTATTGAAGAAGAGGGTGGGGGTTTATATGATGTCCTCTGGTTGTTAACAAGTGGTTCTACTCGAGTTTCTGATACTCCATAGCTTTCCTTTGTACTTTTCTATTGCGTTGCTGTAGTCATTTTACTCATATACAAAGTAAATGCTAGTCCTTTGTAAAAATTCATAAGATGAACGGTTGAAGATAGTAAGAAGTGTCATTAAGTTGATTTTCCGTGCATGGATTTTGTGAAACGGCTGTGATGTTACCACAGGCAGCTCATGACCACATTACAATGTCGTGTTTTGTCGTTGTCCTCCAGGGTGAGGATGAACTTGGGTCTGTAATTTTGGGGTCTTGCCTATGATGTAGGTCTGAGTCGTCCGACACCTTGTCATTCTCACATCTCGATTTTTTTGGTTCTACGAGTTAAATCTTATTATCATCTAATTAGTAGATGTTTTGGGATTTTTATTTGAACATAAGCAAAAGAACAAGCATAGGATTATGCTTTATGGTTGGTCCAAGGGCGACTACGAGCTGGATGAGAATTGACGGCATTGTTTGAGGCAACAACGCTGAGTTATCTTGCCTTTCACATTTTGGAGAAACGATCATCTCCATTTTCTCTCAACCATTTCCTATCTTAAGATTTTGACACCAAAATATAAAAATTTCAAAATTTCTCGTATTTTCCCCTTTTATCCATCTCCAACCGTTAGATTAGAAAATGGACTCTATATTTTCTCTAAGAAATGGAGAGGATTCTGACTCAAATGAAAATGGCTTATGCAAAATGTGGAGTCACAATTCTCTTCATTTCTTAGAGAAAATATAGAGTCTATTTTCAGTTAAGAAGAGCTTGTTAATCTTTAATTCACGCCCCTTTTTTCTCTTTCTAAACTAGATGATGGAAGCTTGATGCCATAGTTCGACATTCGAATATATACCTCTTTGCAAATGTAATCTTGACGACTTTSTACTCGTCACGATTATGCAAAGTAATATTTTATTCAACTTAATTAAGCACTTTAATAGAAAAAAAATTATAAATGATAAATCTAGGTCAGTTTTTTTAATATTAAAATCAAATCATAAGAATTCAAATTAGATCATAAGAATTCAAATTGATCATCTCATTGTCTCAAGCAAAAACTTGTGGTTGAAGTCCAATATACTGAGGTGAATTAATTTCATTGGTCCTTTCATACCTGATACGAACTATATACTCTATGTCTCTATCATATATGTTATACCTTGTACAATCAATAAAACATTAAAAAAAATGGAAGTAAGGAAATTTTACTTTCTATGGTAAAAAAAAAAAATAAAACAAAAATGTTACTACATAGCTCGCTTAGAAAATCGGTAAATATGACTCATCTTATCTTATACGGTAAACTAAACAACCATAAGCTTTGGATATAAATAAAATTAATTGATACTTCGTCTGCTTTTTAGATATTCCATACCAATTTAGAATGATGTTTAATAGTTGATTATAGATTTCACATTTTTTTGGGTTACTTGATATGGAGACCTTATTCATGGTAAACAAAAAAACAAAGTCTATATATGATGTCAAAATTTTACTTTATTAAGTACTTTTTCTATAATAAAAAAAATATATTCATTATTGTGAGACATATAATATTCACAAGATTATGAATATATAATGGGATTAATAACATTTTTTAAATTTATCTTGAGGGGATTAAAATTCCCTTTTTATAGCCTACACTAATTATTAAATGTCTTATAATAAAATTGGTTACAATGTTCAGCAATAGCGTCTGTAGCTCAGTGGATAGAGCGTCTGTTTCCTAAGCAGAAGGTCGTAGGTTCGACCCCTACCTGACGCGTATCTGTTTTGTTCTTAATTTTAATAAAACATGGATAATTACTTGTCTTAGTGAGTCTTAATACAACAGCGTCTGTAGCTCAGTGGATAGAGCGTCTGTTCCTAAGCAGAAGGTCGTAGGTTCACCCCTACTGACGCGTATTTTCTCATTTTCCTTTTTATTTCTCTCTCTTTTATCCCAGCTCTTCAACTACAAATATAGCAATATTTTTTGGGACAAGCGGATTCAATAATTATAATGGCAATGAGCATCGAAAATAAAATAATCGCCCTTGCATTAATCCAATGAAAATTACAAAACCGCACTTTGTTACAACATACAGCACCATATCGGCTAAGAAAAACATCAAGCTATCATCAAAATGGTATGGAGTAACAAAACACAGAAAATACTACTCCGTAATGAAAATTACAAAATCGCACTTTGATACAATTATAGCAAGTAGTGATCCTATTCCCCTGCTTCAAACGAGTACTCACTCACTCGTCGAATGTACTCATGAATCCACCGATAAAACCAGCTCCGTTACAGTCTCCACATAGAATCTCTTTTTTCCCTCTGCAAACAGGAAGAACTTGCTCAGCACAGATTTAAGAAAGCGAAAAAGATAGGCAGGTGCGGATATCTATTGGTGGTTTATGGATGTACCTGCAAAGCCAACATAATCCGCCAGCTTTGAATTGTCCATTGAAATGGTCTTGGGAGTTCACTCCAGTACCCTCACATTGGTTACATACAATAGCACCTGGTAGTTTCATTCAAATGGTGAATTCGGAATGTTCATCATTAAAAGGGGACTCAGTTCTGTTGATCAACATAGTATCTTTCCTATTCATAGTGTAACATATAAGCATAAGACACAACATAAAAAAGAAAAAAACAATGAAGCCGTGTCACATTGATGACTTTCGCGGTATTTACAATTGTCTTCTGGACAGCAAAAACAGAAGTGCTGCATTAGTCTTTTTCCTCACCTAAAAAAAAAAAAAAACTTAACTTTCATTGATGCCGCACTATCTGCCTATATTGCATTATGGCACCACGTTTATCAATCCCTTAGCATACAGGCTAACAGGCCATCTTCTTTCATTAATATAATTCTATTACTTGCCTAGATATGATTAGTTCAAGGTGAGTTGTTGAAAAAGTTTCAGAGTTTTCTTGTCCTAAGCTTATGATCATATAGAAYCTTAGAGTTGTCTAATAATGATTTGGTGGTAGTAAAGATGAAGATATACAATCACAAATGACACAAAGCCTTTTCATAAACGGAAACAATTTGGAGGTTCCTAACCGTTTCCATCACATTTGGCACACACTAAGCTTCGTGGCTTCGTGGCTGGGGTAGGGAAAGACCCATCTGTTGCCTGTTCRACCAAATTTAAAACGCCTCAGATATATGAAGGCAATATCATATTAAAAAAAACCAATTCATTTTTTTAAGCAACAAAGAAAGTAAGACCTATATACATTTGGCTAGATCAATAGAGTATGTACGAGCATCTCCAATGACAAACTAGTCGTCAAATTAGTTTGCCATGCCACATAAGAATTTCATTAATCTTCTTTTCTAGCTAATTTGTATCCCAATAGTTAGCTATAGCTTTCTATTGAGAGAGGTTCCATTTACCATTAATGACATCAATTTTCTCAATGTTMTTATTTTCGTTTATTCATTCCATCAAAGACACCCACTTACTTTGACCTAGTTTTTACGAAGCAAATTGTTAAATTTTACTCCAATGATCAAGTTAATAGCTAGGGATTTTTTAAAATTGCAAGCAAGTTCCCTAACTATAACAATTGGAGATGCTCTAAACGGCCAYTAAAGTCAATTTTTAAAGATTGCCAAGCTTACTATTCCTTAATTAGCAAAATRCCATCCCAAATTAAACATTCAAGGACTAATAAAGCAAAGGACACTCTCATTTCCCAAATTAAACTAATGAAGCAAAGGTTTAATAGTTGTTTGGTATTCCAAGTGGAATGAAAACAATTGACATATTATGCTTGAGCAAGGTTTCCATTAATTTGGTAAGGGTAACAAATTGGGGGATTATGTTTCCCTTCGAAACAATATTTGCACTTAAACACTTATTTTATATCAAACAATTAGAAATGAAAACGCTTATTTGAATCTGTTTCCTATATCAAAAAATTTCATACCAAACACCTTCTAAGTAGTTCTAACCCGAAAAATCAGAGCATAATCCTAGCATATAAACAAAGATGCAATCTTCTGAATTCCCCAATTCCAATTATGCTTAATAAACAACAGTAATCATCAATAATCAAGAAAGTGAGCACCTCACCTTAGACTTAGCCTCGAAAGACTGAAATCTTGCATTATGACCCACTTTGGATAACCCTTCATGTAGTCTAAGAACCTTTACAATAGTAGGATTTCCAATCAAAATTCCTGCAAAAAACAAACAGCAGTAAAAAAGGATTATATAGTCRAGTTTAGAAGTGAAGTAATCAGCTTTAAAGGCAAGAATTCAGCAATTCAGAGAATTGATTGATTGAATAAGAATTGAGGGTACCTGATTTAGTAGGATTGCTAACAGAAGTTACAGGAGAAAAACTTAGAGATTGTGCCATTGATAAGATTAGTGAGAGTTAGTGAGAGAGAAAATTAGAAAGAAAGATGGAATGTTCGAGTGTTGAATAGTGTGAGAAAGTAAGTAGAACACTGGTGGTTGCGAGGGAAAAGAAAGGAGCTAACTTATGATAAGGTGATTTTGGGATAGGAGAAAATCATCCAACTATATGTTGGAATTCTATCTACTCCCTTCGCAACCCATTAACTTTACCTTTCAATTTTATGTCAAATCATTACAGTTAAAGTGTTACACAGGAAGTATTATCTAATTTTTATAATCAAACTTATCGAATTTTTTATATGGTGTATTGTCGAAATGAGTTTTCGACTTTATATCACTTTTTAAGTTTTTTTTTTTTTTTATTTACAAGAACACTTTTTAAGTCTTCATTCCACATGGTACCATTAAATAATCAGACTTTTAGATATATATGATCATGAGATCGGCTTTTGCACGTAATATCATTAAGTACAAAGTAATTAATTAATTAATACAACCTCTATTGTGACAATATGGTAAGCAAATATTTTGAGAAAATTAACTGTGTTTTGTCGTCTTTTATTGATTGCTATATATATATATATTTTTTTTTTGCTTATTCAAGCGCTTCTAGCTTGAAATGTTAATTTGCTAATTGATTAATCTATCAATTCATTGAATGCAGAAAAAAAAACCCTAGCCTTGTGGAAAAACTAATCCTTTATCCCTAAGTAGCTTTGATGCTTTTGCCTAGGGTTGTTAAGGAGTCCGCGCAGCCTGCTCCTAAGCCGGCTCGAAGATAGCTGAGCCGAGCCTCATCTATTCAGCTCGAAAGCTCGCGAAACAGAGCTCGAAATATTATTTATCTTTTTATTTAGCTTAATAATTATAAAATTAGTAGTATATTATTGTTAAGTTTAACAAAAAATAAAAATCCATGCTATTGACTATTAATGTTATTAAAAATCATTATATTACTATAGTTTCGAACTCAATATAGCTTTAAGGTATTTTGAACTTGTTTTTCAGGCTCGAAAAAGCTCGAGGTTCGGGCTCGAACTCAAGATATTAGCCTAGCTCAAATACCAAAGCTCGGTTCGGCTCGGCACGTTAACAGCCCCCTAACTTTTGCCTTTGAATTTCAATACTCCAGAGAAAGAAAAAAGTAAACGGATAAAGGGGATAGAAATAAATACTCCTCGCATTTTGCAATTTCCTCATTTGAACGATTTTTAATGATTTGTGCATTGTGTTTATTCTATTTTGATACACTCTTTTTAACTTTTAACCACACATCCTTATTTATCCCACATTTTCATATTTCCCTTTTACACAATTCCTCCCTACTTTTTTAACCCACTTCACATTATATAATTATTCATAGTTTTCTCCCAAATAATAAATCACAAGACATTAAAATCGAAGAAGAGTACATCATTTGTGATGAAGTAATAGTAGAACACAGTGCGTTTTGCGACGTAGTGCACACATCCTTCCTTGTAAGAAACACATTGCAAGTTACGATAATGTTGCAAATTCCAGGCAATCCATTGATTTCCAAAATTGAAAATCTAATGACATTTTGATAAATAAAATAAATAAAATAAATAAAAAGATGTGAATTGTGAAATGACAATATATACTCATAAATAAATATTTCATATATTTTCAAAATGTCATTAAGATTACAAAATGAAATCCAATAAATTGATTAGCATTTCTGTTATCTCTTAAATATTGGGCATGTTGCATCAATTAAACGAGGAAATATATAAATTTCTCAAATGTTTAACTTATTTGGTTTGAGATCATTTAGAGAATGGCTCTAATGAAGGATTATCAAATTGTAGATTTGGACTTCATAGCCTCATAAGACTATATATAGGACTAATAGGGTGAAGTAGGGCAGAGCAGGTGCGGTTTGTTGTGTCTGGAGCATAAACCGCACCAAACGCAATTTTGCGTTTGGGATTTTCTCAAACCGGACAAACCGCAATTATTTTCAGACGCGACAAACCGAAACCGAATTTGCGGTTTGGTCGGTGCGGTTTGCGGTTTAACCGCTTTCTTATTAAAAAAATAAAACCATTAAAATAGTCATTAATAATATATTACAAGTCATTGTTTAATAAATCAAATACGCTCACAATATATAGTCGTACTACAAACACATAAATAATTTAACAAACTTCAAAATAATACATAAAACAAATAGAAATGTCGTTTCCGCAAGACCGCACGGGGCACGAGGCATTTTTGACGACCAAAAGTTTTCAACATTTCCCGCTATCTCATTGATATCAATGACACTTGGAGCTAATCCAATCTTTGAGAATCTACAAAAACAAATATATATACATGTATGTATTATTAACAACTTTAATACAGTGGGAAAATAAGATAGAAAAGTATATAAATGAAATAAAAGACATACCATACATTATACATATTTAAGAGAATACGGTTGCGGTTTAACATACACCACTAATTTTGCGGTTTGCGTTTGGTTTGTTTAAAAAAATATCATAAACCAAACCAACCGCAAAGTGCGGTTTGGAAAAAAATAAACCAAATCGCAATTTTCAGACCACAAACCAAACCAAACCGTCAATTGCGTTTGGTGCGGTCAGACCGCACTCTGCTCAGCCCTAGAGTGAAGGAAGAGACTCCACGTACCATGAGGGCATATATGTAAACCTTCTTGTAGCTAACAGTTTCTCACAGAAAGAACAAACAACAACCATTGCATTTTCTTTTTTGTCTCAATTTGGCACAAATATCACTGCAGAATAGAAATAGAGTAAACTGAAATTCAGAGAAAGTAAGCAAAAATGCAACTTCTGTCTTCTGGCGACTCCCTTATCCATCCTTCTCAAGTAATGCGCTTCATCCCTTCACAATTTATGTAAAAATAATTCATTCATTTGTGCTAATTTTCTAATGCATGCTTAATTCATTAGTTTTTTATGATTGGAGCTATTTTGATGATCATAGTTGTTGCTTGAATGTATTTCCTAAGCTTCATTTGTTATGAAACAAACAAGAAAATAGAATATACAGATTGGAGTACATATTCCAATTGGGATTTTATTATGTGTTGTTTTAGCAGATAAAAAAATTAAGTGGAACAACTACAAGCAAATTAATAGCTCAATATTGGGAATTGCTTAGGAATTCAAGCGTTGCTCAGAAAAGGATCGGTCAAAGCTCCAAAACCAATAGTTCACAATCACTTCTTTGGTATAAATTACTGACTTTACAATTTTCATTTATATAATATGATGCATTTTATGATGTATTGTGTAAATTGTTAGTACAGTACAATGTTTTGCATATTTATATAGAATTGTCTTCATAGCATACATAATTGGCTTTGCTTGTTATATTTGTGCTTGTACATAAATCATCCAAAGTAATGGATGATCAATGATGTGATATTGTCAGTTTGGAAGAAAGTGAAAGCTAAGACTAAAGGGGAAACTGTGGTACCTGACCAGATTATGAATACCGTCGTCTTACTTGGGGTTCTTATGCATTTCCATTGATTCATTGTGGCTCTGAGCTCCTACAGTCTACTATAGATAATATGCCGCAATTCATTCGAAGTTTTTCCTCATTCATTTTGAAAGTCTTAAATAAGTGTTCCTGTAACTCTTAGTATTAAAACTATGACTGTGTAAACAACTAGCTGATTTGAGTATCATACAAGTGTTATCTGCTGTGTATTGTGATTTCTGAGTTCTGTTAGAACATCCGCATTATGACAGGTGCAGCTGGTGCGTTAGTTATACGACAATGTAGTAGCAGCAGTGCCGGTTGTCTTCTCGACTACTCATCCAGTTCAGGTATGATCAGGATTCAATCTACATATAAAAGCACAATTAAGAATTTATTGCCAGCGTTTGATTGAATCAGCTGTCATGTTTTCTGATTTTTTGTATGTAGGCTACTAGGGGTTAGATTTGTCTTTGATGATGAAGCTCGTTAGTTTGCCCTGCTCTTACTCACCCCAAAACTGTGTTTCCCTCTTACCGTTACGCACATAAAAGGCATAGCAACTTTTCTTATGCCTGGTTATGTAAAATGTAGGAGGTGAAGTCGTTCTCAACTCAAGAATCAGGAGAAATTATTTGAGCGCAAAGAATCGTTGGAGAGTAAGCAATCTACTCTAACTAGAATAACAATCATGTGATTTAACGGGGCGACGTGATTGTCAAACATGTTGCAGGTATTCCACATTTGTATTGGAGTTCTGGTGGCCAATTTTCTATTTTGGTGTATTTCAAAGAAACCCAACTAAGCCAGAAGACAAATCACTTCTTCTATAAATTTGTGAGTACTGCACTCATCTTCCTGGAATCAATTTATTTGAGACACTATGAAGTTCATGAATCATGGTTATGAGATAATCTCCTCGAGCAGATCATTGTATAGCTTTAATAAGTAGACATGATTATTTCTTGTGAAACAGAACGGAAAGCAACTCTATGATGTCATGGTAGAACGAGCAGTTCATCAAAAACCAGTGCCCCATAGTGACGTGAAGGTGAGCCCAGTGATTGTGAGTTGAAGTTATGAGTAGAACGGTAATGACCACAGAATGACAGAAGTAGCCTGTTAAGTGATAGTCTCTTAATATAAAATTTCCATAGTCACTGTGATCAGTAGTCTGAATGTCACTTTAAAGCACTCATAACTACATGCGCATGATATCTATGTATCTAATCTCCGCAAGGCAGCTTTTTCAATGTCATCGTTGAAGTTGCAAGTATTTTTACTTGGTTGTAAATGAATTCCGACTTTCTTTCAGTAATAAGTCGTCTTCTGACATGCATTCTGCAATGGTCTTACATTTTGGTGAAAATGCTGCTGCTGCTACTGAATTAGTGAATTTCATTTATCTGCCCTCTGATGTAGAATGAGATGGCTTATAAGTGAAAGGGATCTTTTTTGTATGTAACACTGTGATTTTAGTGGAGAAGAATTGGAGGAGGAAGAAAAAGTCTTCTTTTAGTAACTGAGCTGGTGAATGCTTTCTGATGTCCACAGAATTGATTCCAAAACTGAGAGTTTTCGCATCATGGCAACGTTATGCCCTCTTGAAAATATATAGGTCTATCATCTTCACTTCTCGAAGACTACTCATGCATTATTTAGCACATCGAACCATGGTGCTGTCTTACTTCAATTAAGAATCATCTCCTGCTGATATCTTTCAAATTACAACGATGCAGCATTTAAAGAATGTTTCACATTTCACATTCATATTTCTTGTTGCACAAATGTACATGTGAATCCTATACTCAAGAATTAGTATAACATAACTGAAACATGAAGTTCCAAGTGTACAAAAATAAATGTGGAACTACATGCAGAAGATGGATAAAGAGAAAATCATTGGACATTCAAAGAATTTAGTTACAAGCTCCATAAGATGTTAGTGGTTTTTTTCCTCCAACTCTTCCATTCACATAACAGTGGAATGTAACATAAGTATCCAGATCTCAAACTAACTTCGCTTCTACCTCAACGAACGAGCTTGTGAATATTATAGCTACCCACTTTCAAGCTTTCTCAGTTTATTTGTCTTCATCTTCTTGACTTTGTTCAGACTGCAGAGTGATTCTGTTACAAGTTTTCTTACAAACAAATGGACTCTAATATTTCCGGCAGATAACTAAAGTCACACCTCATCCCTTCTTGTACACGTGAGCATCTGTCCATGATTAGTGCAATTATCATAGCCCACATCTGAAGGAAGTCTCGGATTTCCTGGCTGTGCTGTTGCTTGCCTGCAACAAGGTTTCATCTTCCTATAGATCACATAAGGAGCTTGGGCTCTTTTCTTGAGAGAAGTTTTTGCACCCTTCAAGACATGATGTTCCCAGCTTGCACATCAATTTAAGCAGCAGAACAGGTTCCGACTCTGGGATAATTTCATCAAGTGGTATGGTCTTTACTTCTACGGCTATCTCTTCATTTGATTTAAATGCCAACTTTGCACCAGCAGCAGAAACAGCACTATTATCTAGCCGACAACTAACTGCCAACAATAAGGAATTCGATATAAGCCTCAGAAAAAGTAAAAACTATTACGATCAGGAAGCACTAGAAAATTGCTATGAATATTGTAAACTAAGAGTTAGAATATACGTATTACAGAATCCAGAGCGTCTGAGAAATATAACGGATAGCTGTAGGGCAGCTGTAGAACTGACCAGCCTTCAGACATTGATATAGAATCAGTTAGATTAGGGACAAGTCTGACAACTAAAGATAAGGATCCTTGGTGAATTAGACTAAGATCTTCATGGCAAGTAACAACAACAACAACAACAACAAAGCTAGTCCCAACTCCCAAATAATTTAGATTCGCTAGACATAAATCGTTTATGAAGATTTATGGAAGTCATTCACATAATATTTCTACCCCATTCTTCCTTGTTTAAACACAAATTTTCCTCAAGCTCAATAGCTCGTATCACTTTTACCACCCTCATCCAATTTTGCGTATGGGGCTTCAAGGATGCTTCCATATATAAGAGGAACAAGTAGGTGTTTTAGTCATAAGAATGACTTTAAACCAATTCTGGCAACATTCATCAGGTTATTTGATGAATTTCATAACTCCAATGCCTCCATTATTTTTCCCAACAAAGCCTGACCTATCGAAACCTCAAATACACCTCTCATAAACAATTTGCATAGATGCTCCCATTCTAAGTCAATGCATGCAACCAGCAGGTTTTGTCGTACATGTCAAACACCATAAGGCTAGTAGCAGAGTATTATGATGCTACCTTAGCAGAATTTCTAATTATTACGCCTCCTCGAGCCTGGCTAGAGACAAAAAAACAGAGAGAATATTGTGCTTCTTTCAGACTTAAAAATTGCTTGTGATGGATTAATGCAGGATAAGGGAGTGACACTACAAAAGGTTGGTCAACACAATTAGGAGGCAGATAGCCTGAGAGATATTATACAGGTGACGATAAGAGGTGTTCAGGTTAATTAATCATCCAATTGATTGCATTTGTATTAGTTTGGATTCAATTAATTTCTTTCCATAAGAGAGATGTGTAGGGGCCACAATCCTCTAATAGGACTTTGAACTCTACAATAGTACTGTCTATTGTGTCTAACTCTTTTGCTACTCTAATCAATTTTACACTCCATTTACCCAAAAAAACGAGGAAGGTTCATATCTTAACCAAATTTTAACATATGAAAACATTAGAAGTCAACCAAAAACTAAAATTAAACTAAGGTGCAAGTTAAAATCATTTAAGTTGTGTATACCCCATTACTAAGGACCTACATTAAACACAACTAGGAGATTACCATATTACCAAGACAAACAAGTGAAACATGAAGCAAGACGCCCCTATAAGGCATATGACCTCTTTTTCTCAACAAGACATAAGATTCCTGATAAGAGTTGTTTGGCACCAGGATTCACGATAATGTGCAAGTGTGCAACTAAAGTAAGAATGTAAATGACATTCCTGAGACTATGTATTTCTCTCTCTGTCTCTCTTCTCATCAAGGGCAAGCCTCATTATGAGAGAACTAGTAGTGCTAGAAGTGAATATCTTGAGATTATACTCTTTATCCTATTACCTAGAATTCTAGATATTGTTGTCCCTAAGCTCGAAACATGATTACCCACATTTGAAGGAGGCCTGGTGTTCTGATCCTCGACAGTCACAAATCGCTCTTCACTTCTCATGTAAATGTTATATTCCTTCTACATATATAACTATATGGCTAATGGCTACATATACTAAATTTGTCCTATAAATCAATTGTCTCACCAGGCAATCAGTTAATCAGCGCACGTTTTTAAGCTACTAATTGGTTCAGTACTACATACCCAAAAAAGACCATCAAACACGGATAAGAATCTTATCTTCTTCCAGTTTAATCACTCACAACTCAAAAATTTAGCCAAATACAAATAACATTGATTCTACAATTTTGGGTAAAGCAGTTATCTGAGTGTCATTGTTGCACATACAATCACACGTCGAATTGCCAGCAATTAAAGTGTAATCATAGGCTCACATTCTCAGTCACCCGATTATATTAATCATTATACACTTSATAAATTTCCAAGTAATTTAGTCGATATTTAAGAGACGAAGCTCATGAGTAAAWCAAGCTGATTCACTGCAGTATCCAATCTCTCATATATTCCCAAATAATGTTCTAAACCCAACTTTACTACCATCAATTTGAACATACATAAACCAAATTTCACAATACAACACACAAATCCTAAATTTAAACAAATAATCTACTGAATGTAATGCACCAAAATMTATACACAAATAGCCMGAATTAGAATGAAAGATTCAAAGTTWWAGAAAATAGTACCTTGTGAAAAGTAATACTCCCAAAATGATCAGAAGCAGCAGCATCAAACAGAGTGACAAAATCCCCAACTCGATTAAAGTAAATCCCATCACAAACCCTTTGCAAATTCTCAAAAACAGGCTCAAACGCCAACACACGAAACCCCATCACAGCCAGACAGCAAACTAGCCATTCCCACATGGCACCCACATCAACAAAATTTTCCCCATTTACCCCGGTCCTTGAACCTACCCAGAACCTCCTGAACGTAGAGCAGAGATGTCAGGTCTTTTGAAAGGTTGTTCTTTAGTTCTCTGAATGTCTTATGTGGTTTTTCAAGGGAGATTCCAGAGATCAGAGTAGCGAGTAGAGAAAAGGTGTTTAACACTTCATACAAGGGTTTGCGATTCACTGGGTGTGATTTAGCAGGGAGATTTGAAGCAGTCAAAAGGTGGGATTTTGAATTGGGTTTTTGAGCGAGAGAGTGAGATTTTTGACATCAGTGTAAGTTGGGAAAAATTTGTGGATGAGAGGGAAGAAGAGAGGATGGAAGAACGAAGGAGAGATAGAGGAGTAGAGGAAGGAGTTGGGGAGTGGAGTTTCAGCAGATCTCTCTCTTGTTTCTGCATTTGCCTATGAAAATGATCTCGTGTTTTGTTGATGGAATTTGGTTTGATTGTGAAGTAGAATAGTGTGAGATTGGGAGTGATGATTCTGATTAACTGTTTGTGTCACTTCACTTAAGCAAAAATAACACCTCTTGTTTTGTGTAGAAACCGAGCACATTTATTATTTTGGCTCTGTTACTGGCAACAAGACATAAGAGACTCCGTATATGTCTGTACAATGCCCGTAGCATTACATTAAACTTAACACTATACTAAGTCAATAACTATAAAGCAACATTAATTCTAAAAACTACACTAATCAAAAACCAGCAGTTCGTATGTTGCTGCTTTCTCCTACAA